>JAOTRO020000003.1:1697919-1708973 GCA_028566515.2 Pyracantha coccinea | reverse complement strand
TATTACGCTTGGCTCTTCAAACTTCATTGTCGACTTGCTCTCTAGACCAAAAGGTGCTCAATCAGCCCATGCCAATAGTAAGTCCACGAGGGCCCATCCCACATGATCCAACATCTAAAAGTCATTGTACCAAAGCGATCAATCGATCACATATTGGATGCATAGATAGGGTGAGAATTTTCACCCTCAGTACCGTCAGCTAGTTCTTCGAATTTATTTACGTTATACACATACATGCAACTGCTTTATTTATTTATGTTATAGTACGTGAACTAATAATATTGATTAAGAATGTGCACGTCGCACATCATGTTAACCTTTTTTTGTAACGTAAAACTTGATTTGCTCTAGTATGGAGAAACTTTTATGTATAATCGAAACACAAGATGATATATCATGTGTTATAATACAAATAGCGACATGGTTGATAATTCTCATTTTTTAAGATATGTTAACCAATGTTCCTCCACTTATAGTAGGATACGCAACGTATGGCTGTGTTTTTTTTAGTACACTAAAATTTCTTCTCAACTATGAATGCTATGTGATGCCATATGGACAACATATAATTTTTTTTAAAGAAAATCTTAACTTGTTTTTTTATTACAAGAGATATTTTATACTAATAATATACATTAAAAGAAGTGGAGAGTTCTGCAAAAGGTTGAAGAGGAAGGTCAAACCACCAGAACAATCTACCACTTGCAAGAAAATCTTAACTTTGGAACGTCAAAAAGTAATTAAGCTCACTCAGTGTCAGATAAAATTACGAAAAGAAAAAAAAAAGCAAAGTTATTTAGATATTTTGCATTAGAGAGTATGTTAGTTGTCTAAATAAAGTAATTGCAATAAACTTAACCGTTTAATTACTTGAAAGCTAGATGATGAAGCCATTGGTGTAAGCGTTCTTAATTTGAAGGCTGATTTTCACAAATCATGCATGGTTATGGTAAATTGTACATGTGATGTTAGAGTTAGCATTCATCAACGGTACTGTGAGAGAGGAAGGTTCTTACACGTGAGAGAGAGATCAGACACAGCAGAGCAGAGCAGAGAGATGAGTGGCATGTGAAGCGGGGTCAATGAGGCGGTGGGCGAGGCACGTGATGGAGCAACGGTCGATTCAGGTGGCGGTGGCAGTGACCGTTGGAACATTTATTGAGTTGACACGTGTACGTACTCTCAAGTCTCATCAACTCGGCTTTGCCTTCGCTGTTTGCAGTTGCACATTCGATTCGATAGCCCTCATTGTTTTGGAACACTGCCATATCGGCGGGAGCTTTCCATTTCCATGCATCATGGATCGGATTCATGCTACTTTATTTATGGTCTTTTGTGTTCTTTAATCTCTGACCCCTTTTTATCTTTATATTTAGAGGTGACATAATATAATTTACCATTAAACATCACAAATAAGGGTAAAATGCATAGTGAGAAAAGCCGAGGGTGCTCTAGCCAACTTGAGTTTTTCTAGTTTTATTTTGTCACTACCCTTAATCATTTTCATGAGCCGGATTTTTCCGTAAGTGATTGAGTGTCGACCATTGATGTTGTGAAATTTCACATGCCTTCACATGTCTAATTGAAATGTAAATCATTCTACTATACATTAACGACTAACAATTTTTATTGACTCTATATTACATCAGTTAGATCCTACATGTACAATGTACAAGTTTACTGTCGCCCGCAAATATATATTGGAGTTCCTTATCTCAACTGAATAGTTCACATTATCATTTGATATATAATTATATCAATAATTAACAGTGGTTGGCACACTACGTTTCAATTTCGTGCTAAGTTAGCCTTTTTCTTTTCTTTAATTTTGTTGTGACTGTGCAACTACAAGGGCATGTTTTTCCCTCCCTGCATGGTTTTTTGTTGACAAATACTCTATTTATTAGTCGCAAATTACATGATTCTATGCAGTCAAGGATTTATGAAGCCTTCATCCTTTTCATCAATTGCAAGATTGAAAAGCTAACGCTTGTTTGAAAAGGTGTGGTGGGGTGTGGTGGGTCAACCTAGTCTTTACCTCATAATTTGCCATTAAGTCAGTGGTGGCGGATTCAAAAATAGTTATTCGAAAAGTCATAAAAGTTCACAAATATTCGTTAGATATATATTAATAAATATAAAAATAAATTATAGTTTCATCATTCATAATTTATAGAATAAATAACAATACAAGTTACAATTTTTTATAATGTGTTTTTATATTTCGAAAACGCTGCATTGCAGCTTCATTGTCAATGGAAGAAAAAAAATTGCTCTCAGTATAAACCACTATGCTATCACTCAAAATTGATCTTCCATTCGGTTACGCAATGAATTTTTCACAATATTTATAGCAACTGGTAGAACCAAAGCCAATGTAATTAGCAAATACACATAATTATATGCTATGTTCCTCCCCGTTTTCACCTTTTTTTATTGCAAGACTACCAATTTCTTTCAATTGAGAAAATTCACTACTTGAATGCATATTAAGAATATAATGCCCAATTTGATATCTTCTTATATAAAAAAAATAAGAACGTCAACTCCTCTTCAAGGCATTTCATCAAGCAATTAGAGGTCATGTATAAAGGACAACTCAGGCCTTCAAAAAAGCAACACCTAAGTCATTCATAAAGATTCACATGAATTTGAGAGGTCAGCTAATCCCACTTGCCCCTTAATGGATCCGCCAATGCATGAAGTATTGCTTTTTATTGTTGAAGTACTAATGGAAGGCTATTGAGTCAGTTAACGAATTTGCTATGCTATTAAAGCGAGTGTATGAGAGGAGAAGGATTTATATAAAATGAGTTTGTTGTTATTGGGCGTTTCGTTTTAAATAAAAGAACGATATGTGTAAACTTGTCAATATATAATATTATATTATTAGATAAATTTGGCACGTGATAAACTTGTTTTATATAAGTTGTTCTCAAGTGAGAGTGACTTCTGTATGTTAACTACATTGCAATGTTTGAGAATTGAAGAGAAAATCAAGAAGAAAGATGAAGAGAGGAAAAATGAATACAGAGAGATATAGGGAGAGAAATATGCTTTTGTATTGACTAAGATAATGAAGGTTACACAACTGTTTTTATAAGAGAAAGCCTAACTAATCTAACCAAATACTAACCAACTTACTAACTGTGTAGCTAACAATATTGCTGACTTATATACTTAATACTCCCCCTCAATCTCAACTGGGGTATCCCAGTTTGAGATTGCAGCAATTTGAGCTTGCTTTTGCTCTTCAGTTTCTTCTCAACTGCAATGGATATTTGGTCTGTTGGCTGTATATTTACTGAACTTGTCACGAAGCAAGCAATCTTCCCCGGGGATTCTGAACTGCAAAAGCTCCTGCATATATTCAGGTTGTTTGGCACTCCAAATGAGGATGTGTGGCCAGGTGTAAGCAATCAGACCCCAACAGACACAACACAACAAACAGCAACCCGATCCTCCAACAGACACAACAAACTCTGCAATCTTCTATCTGTGTTTTCCACCTCATCTTCCAGCCATGAACTAAAACAAATAGCGCCCAGAAAAACCCAATCCTTCAAGCTTCGAGCTTTCAGCAATGGAGAATTTTACAATCCTCTACAACTACTCTTAACAATGGCATCGGCCTTCACAATTGCAACAACAGAAAACAACTACTCTTAACAATGGGATCGCCCTTTGTGGATTTTACCAAAAACAACTACTCTTAACAATGGCATCGGCCTTCACAATTTCAACAACAGAAAATTCACAACTATGTAGGATTACCCTTCATGGGATTTACCTACTCATATCACGGAATTACCCTTCGTGGGATTTACCGTTAACTTCTTCAAACTTCATCGTATAACCGGACTTACTATAGATTCATGCTAACAATTGAGTTGGTTAGACCCGACATTATAGGATGAGATAAGCTCCTGAATAATTTAAACCCAATGAAGAGATAGCAGAAATTCAAGGACTTATAGTATATAATCTTGAAACTAAGTCCCATTTGGAACAAATTATGATGGCAACAGTTGCACTATCAAGGACCATAAGTAACTTGACCAGCAGGACACCAAGGTCGGCCAGACAGCAGAACAATTGATACAAAAGTTATGGCACGAAGAAGACGGTCAATTCCCATGGTGAACATGTACCGTGCACCTAGTCAAGGCCAGGAGCTTTCACATAGTCAAACAGTACGGAAGAAGCCAACAGAGGAGATGATCCAGTCCAATAATATGGGCTCTCAATAGTTCAACAAAGGTATGACGAAGTTTCAATCACCCAACAAAAACAAAATGCTAAGCTGACAATACTGAAACTTTGGATGAAAACAAATGATTGTCACATCCCAAAAGTAATCACAACGAGGAAGCGAAAGAGAGTAGATACCACCCATCACCTAAGTTCTGTGATATGCTCTTCAATATACAATCTTATTATCACTGCCGAATCACTGCTGTATAATCAATATATGATAATCGATGCCTTCGCTACTTCAAATGACATAGAAAGAGGATTGTCAACAATCTAATATCATGTTTGTTGGAGATGGTATGACACACAACCATTAACCACAGGGTCTAAAAGCATTAAAGATAAACTTTCTACCATTGCAACAACTACTTCAACCAATTCACCAAACCTATAATCAGACATGAAAAGGATAAAACCCAATCTTCAGAAGTGAAAGAGTGACTGAGAAATAATAGTAGATGCTCAAACACTTGCATCCAAGATATGGAGTTGCATTGTTCTGACATTCAATTTCACTGAATCATAAGATCGAACACGTGACATGCAGGAACCCATTAGCCAACAACGTTCAGAGACGAAGAGATAGCTACTAAGAAGCACATGGCCAAGGAGATCGCTGCCAAGATAGATGCTGCTGCGACGACGAACTGCGATGGCGGGAAAGCCAGGATAACTAACTGGACCGACCAAGATAAGGGAGGACACGCGAAGATGGAGTGCCCACGCAGGAAGATTACGTTGCCGGACGTGAAGTTGATCAAGATTCACCACGCAGTTACATAAAACTGAGCTAGAATGGACCCGATTCAAGAACCATTGAAGACATTTGATGAAAATCTGAAAAATCCCCAATTCAAGAACCGAGAAGTTCCCACTTCTAATTTGGCCCAAAGGATCAAGATTCAAGCTTACAGACAGAGAAAATTTTTCCACAATTCCAAAGACCAAGATATCATACCACCGATGATCTCTGATCACAACCCACAACGAAAATTTACCCAGAAATTACAAAACGAACTGAACGATTGCAGAAGCACCAAAGAAATTAACGAAATCTCTAACAGAAAAATTAGAAAAGAAGTAAAACTCGAAATAGACGAAACTAATGAGAAGTGGAACCACCAAAATCTATGGCGTGAGCTTGATGGTTTTGATACCATGTTAACTACGTTGCAATGTTTGAGAATTAAAGAGAAAATCAAGAAGAAAGATGAACACAGAGAGTTTTAGAGAGAGAGAGAGACAGATTTAGGGAGAGAAATATGCTTTTGTATTGATTAAGATAATGAAGGTTACACAACTATTTTTTACGAGAGAAAGCCTAACTAATCTAACCAAATACTAACCAACTTACTAATTGTGTAGGCAACTATATTGCTGACTTATATACTTAATATTGTAATGCATTTAAGTGCTTTTGGTAACAAGTTCTTGTCACCTAGCTGGATAGAGACTTGGAGAAACCGACTTATTTAGAAAGCAAAAAGCCAAAAAGCCGTATATGAATTATACGTACATGCATAATGCATTATGAATAATGCAAATTATTGGACGTTTGCTGAGCAGTAATTTGCAAGTTAACCAAACACTAATTTCAAGTTTGAATAAAAATAAATGTTCCAAAACAAGTTCTATATCCGTACTTTCGTACCACGCTCCACCACATGGACACAAATTAAATGTCTCCCAAATGTGTACCAGATCAACATGTTGACAAACCAAACACCATGCTCCACAATAAATAAAATTTTTATTATGCTCTAATGTATAGTAGGCACTGCATTATAAAGGATCAAAGGTTTTTTTTTTTATTTGGACAAAGGGTTGGAAAAAATTGGCAGTTTAAAAACTTAATGCATACATAACAACAAAACCCTTAAAAATCGAATATCCAAACAACCCACAACACCACACCCTCTCCCTCCAAGAAGTTGATAAATCTACTTCGAGTTGAAACAAATTTGTGAGGAAAATAGGTGCGAAAGCTCCACTTCTCTAGTCTCACACCTCTTAAGTGTGAAAAGTCCAAGAGCTTGCTCGAGAAGAGCATTTAAATGATTTAAAGAGTTTTTAAAGAAAATATTTTTAAAATAAATTCTTAATAAAAATGTAAATTAATTCTGAAAAAAAAAAAAACACTTGAATTACTTCTGAAGTCCAAAAATATTGTCTATAAAAATGTTTCAGTTTTCAGTCATTTAAAACTATTTTCCAAACAAACCCCAAATTAATCCATCTCAAATAGAACCCCACATCACGTGGCCCCCCATCTTGGTAAATATCAAGTTATCAACCATGCCCTTCCACTTCTAAAAATTACATAAATTTTGGTCCAAATGTTTAATCTTTCAAAAGTTCTTTTTGGATGATCTCACATATTCTATTGATAAAGAAATTAAAGTTCTTATTGATTTAGCTAGGTTCTAGTGACTTGAAGAGAATTAATGTCCTATACAAGCGAGCATCTGCTAAAAAATTTGCATCTCTATGTAAAAGTTAGATGTTCAAAAGTCGACAAATAATCTTTTGAATATTATCAATTAGTGTTTGCATTAGAGAATTGTATCCTCTTAGTAGTTAGTAATAGTGTCCAAAATGCATTTAGAATCATTTCAACCTCAATTGATCAAATTTTTTTAACAAGAGCTAAATTAGTTCATCCAGCATATCATGTTGAATGAAACGTGCAGGGCCAAAAATTGCTTAACGAATTACGTAATTGTAAATATCTTGTCGATTGATTGAAGAAAACAAAGTTCAAATAATACATGAACAAAATCCTCTTTTTGGAACCAAAATTCACACACCTTGACCAAGTACTTGTGTTGTGTCTCTTAAAAGCTTAACACACACAAGGTTTTCTTTGTCAGGCTTCATTCACTCTTTCCTTTTCTTTTTTTTTTTCTTTTATCTTTTTTTTTTATCAGAATCTTTTTCATTTCTATAAACCCAATATTTTTCCTTTTTTTTTTCCCAAATTTCAAGGAAAACGACCATTAATAATATCCCCATCCTATCCCTATCTCAAAAGAAGCAAATCCCCTCCCAGACATTTTCCTCCTTTCACTTCAGACCTGCCGTTCTTCGCACACTCCCAGACTCCACGACAGTCCCAGTGTTTTCACCATCACAAACCCTAGTTTACTTTCACCAAAATTGTCCCGGAAAAAGCCCTTTTCTGTTCAGGCCCCATGAGAACGGTGTCGTTTAGCCACTGCCTCCTGGAATATATAACACGAATCGTCTCACAGTGTCCCACGCGTTCACAGAAGCAGAGCAGCGCATCGCACCATCGCCAACTCTTTGATTCCAGCGCTCAAAATTCCAAATTTTAAAAAGATAGCACACGTGCGCTCTACCCCCTACAAACCACAACCCCATTCCTTAATTCCATAATTGATATTGAGTGTGCAGAATTCCGCTAAGTTAGACGATGAATTAGCGAATAATAACTTTATGATTTCCAAAAATCAACTCTTACAATTCGTGACTTGCCCATGAAAGTCGAGTAGAAAACCAATAGCTCATAAAAATTAAACTTAAAACTGTCACTTACAAGTACAGAAAAATAAAGTAGCTAACGGCGAAAGAACCAAAAGACATGAATAATAATAAAAATATGTAAATATTATTTTTGTTTTGTGTACAACTAAATAAAACCCACCGGTATGAGTATGAGCTGTATCCACATAATTAAGCCAACAACATAATTACAGAAACCATAATTTTGTCTAAAAACATAGGATTATCAATTATTTTATTTATGTCTATATTATTTCCTTGTAATTTGAACTCTTTCATCTTGTTTTCGTACTTATAGGCTCTGTTTCATAGTACAAACGCGATGGGGAAACCCTAATCCAGAAACCCGAGGCCCCATGACCCTTTCAATTTTCCCAAAATAAAAATAGTAAAATGAAAATATTACCGGGAAACCGACTCGGCCAGTTTCCCTATCTTTTCCACGAGCTCCGGAGACAGCTTCTTAGCCGGTTTCCTCTCCTTCTCGGGTCGAAAATTGAAGCCCAAAGCCTCCGAAACTTCCTCGGAGCTCCACCCGGCTTTTCGGAGCGAGTCCGAGAACCGATCCGCTTTGAGCAGCAGCGCGTCGAGTACCGCTTGGTTGTCCAACATAACCATCTCTCCCTCAAAAAAACCCAGACGCCGACACCGAAACCATCTCCGATATATCCGTATCGCTCCACCCGCCATGTCTCAAAGCCGACCCGATTTGATCAATGTATTCGTCCACCCATTTCGGGATTTCGGACCTCGACGGCATATCGAAGAACCTTTCCGGAGAAGAGCACGATGACGACGAAGAGTTTGAGTTCCTCCGGCGACGATCCACGGCGGCGTCGCTCCAGAACTCGACCCATCTAGGGGTTTTGGTTCCTGAACCGAAACCAGTGTCCAGGCTCCGCCGTGAGAAATTCGAAGACGACCCGGCCGATTTCTCGCTTACTGATCTTTGCTTCTTAAGGATATACGGGTCGGTCTCCGATTTCCGAAACAGAGACTCGCGCTCGAAGAAATCGGATAGATCCAAGCCGCAACAGAAGATCCGATTCTCGTCAACGTAGAAGATGGGGTTCCCCGCCAAACAGGGGTTGCACGGAATGTAGCAATGGTTGAAAATTGGTATCAGTAGCGGGGCTCTCTTCAAAGCAGTTCTCGCGACCCGCAAGGCCTTTTCCGGGTCAGACGGTCTCAGACCCCAGGATTTGGACCAGAGGGTGTTCCTTGCGATTTGGAACGAAATCGCAGCGATCGGGAGGTCGAGCGAGGCCTTGAGACCGAGGCGGGCACCGGCGGCTCTCCAGTCGGGAAAACCCGGGCCGACAGGCAACCCGGCTGAGAGAATGGCTCTGAGGTCTGGAGGGAATACGAAGCCGAACTCCGCTTCGGCCCGGGCGAACTCGGATTCGGATAGACCCGGCTGGACCTGGAAACCGGAGCTTTTGAGGTGGGATATGACGTTGTCAGCTAAAGAGGAGAAGGAGAGAAGGCCGTTCCGTACGGGAAGGGTGGATTTTGCGGCGGTTGTTGGGGTTGGTGGGCCGGCGGCGGCTCGGGCGGAGAGGCGGCGAAGGCCGGCTACGTGACCCGGGTTGAGGCCGGTCATTCTCCGATCGACGTCGACCATTGTGAATCGGAAGTGAGCGGGGAATCGGATGAGATATGGAATGCAGGTAGCGTCTGTTGTGAAATGGTCTGTGTGAAGTGAAAAAATATAGGAAGTGTGAGGAAGGGGAGGGGAGGAGGTGCCGAGTGGGAGCGCTTTTTGGTGGGAGAGAAAACGGAACACTTGGGCTGTGAAAAGCAAGACTGTATATTTATAGCCGCTCTATAGTGGACCCCATTCAGATTTTGGTCTTGGTTTATTTTATTTTATTTTTTCATTTTCTAGGTTACTATTTAACTAAGCCTAGTCGCTACTAAATTTACTAATTTTTTTTTTAAAAAAAAGGAATAATTAGTGACAATCTACCGTTATCCACTCATTTCGAATGTCAAAAAAATTTATAGATGCATTTCAGCTTCTTCCTGGCCACGGTTACTAAATCTACTAATTTTTTTTAAAAATGACAACTGGTGGCAAGTCACGGTTATCCACCTCTTTTGAAAGCTAAAAAGGCTTAAAAAGTCATTTCAGCTTTCCTTTTACTACGGTTACTAAATCTACTAATTAATTTTCATTGAATTTTGTTTTATAATGACTGATCTTCTAGATTTACCAATTTATTTAACTGACCAAGATCAGCTAGAGCATCAACTGTAAAGTTAGGTATGTTTATTTATAGTTCAGTTTTTATTTTTCTTTGTACTTGAAGTCTTTTCCTTCATTAATATCACCTGGATTAAAACATAATTCTCCAAATACTAGTCTAAAAATATAATTTTATCAACTCATTGAGCAACGGATAAAAGTTAGAAAGTGTGGTATTTGGGGATTTGATTGTGATGTGCTGGGACTGGGAGGTTGTCACTTTTTCTAACGGGATTATAGTGCAACAAATGTCAATTTCCTTGACCTAATTAATCATTAAACAAGCTTTCTTTGTGCTAATTGCTGTTTTAACTATGAAAAAAAAGGATAAAAAAGTGGCCCATAAATAATGATGCATTTTGGTTTGATTCTTGGCAGAAGAGATAAAGGGGTAGCAGACCTCATCATATCATACCACCACATTGCTGTACAATAGACGTTAATTTGCTTTCTAAGTATTTTATTTAGGAAAACAAAGCATGTTTTTACCTTTTTGCTGCGAAAATATTAATCCCTAATCATTGGTCATCAGAATAACAAGACCAACAAGGAGATAGATACATGTTCGTCAAGGTGACAGCATGCTTAATTTGATCATTCTTTGCCAGGACAAGTATCCTAGCTAGAGATGGGCAACGGTTAAGGTGGATGGGTAACCGTGGTTATTTATCTATAACCGTTTATGTTCATATTTGCATAACCGTTTACTCGTTGGGTAATTGCATAAACGGTTATACTCATACCCATAACCGTGTACCCATTTAACTATAACCGTTTACCTATTTAACCATAACCATTTACCCGTTTTTGAACCCGTTTATCCTCTTCTCTTTTTTTTACCCATTTTTTCACCCTTTTACATGTTTTTTTTTAACAACTTGAAAATTACAAAAGAAAAATTTGTCATAATTTTCGTTTTTTGACAATTAAACACTGTTGTAGGTACATTTTACCATGCATTTCCCTATTTTAATCATTTAAGTCCTCATACAATTCCAATAATTGAAATAATAGTTTACGAACGATATTT
>JAOTRO020000003.1:1650520-1662818 GCA_028566515.2 Pyracantha coccinea | reverse complement strand
TGAGGTACGACTTGAATCGTTTCCTTAAAGTGTTATTGGCCCCCACTCGAATGAGTTTGCTAAAGGGTTCTTGGCAAATCACTTCCAGGATGTAACAAAGTATGGAATATTCAATTAGCAAAACCGAATTGTATTCCCTTAGAAATAACTAGAAAGAAATTATATGAATGTGATAGAGAGAAAAGAGAGAGCAAAAAAATTGTGTAGACAACAAATTTCTGAATGATTTTTCTTCTGCTAATGTTATCAATATATATATAGAGAGAATTGTACCTTTTAGACACATCCTTTGGTTTTGGGTGTGTTCTCTCACCATGAGATACAACTGAACATTACAGGAATGTTTCTAATGGATATATCTGATACAAGAGAAAAATGCATCTGTACGGGATGCATCATGTCTTTTCGCCAATCTATAAAAGGTGCAGTGTTTAATAGGAAAGAGTAGTGATTGTTGGGTCAATGACCCAATCCCATCATCTGTCAACAGCCCCGCGTGTGTGTGTGTATATATATATTACATTATATTATATTTTTAAAAATATTCAACATCTACATGTTATATATATTTTAATACTTTTACTTTAGGTTATAATATTTACAAAATAAAATTGCGTAGAACATAAGAAAATTAATAAAATCACATAACGATGTTATGATTAAATCAAAAGATATGTCATTATATGCTAGCTGATGAATACCACAAATCAATAATAAATTGATCACATGTCGCGCGTCGTGGTTTGTGGGAGATGTCTATCACTAATTTTAACTTAATTATACATTTCACATTATTGAACATAAAACATTAAATACAACCGTAGTTCCTAAGAATTTCTCAAATAAATTCTTCTTCTAAAATGCATCAAAGTGAACGAGAAACTAAACTGGGAATTGTTTCGTAGGCTATAAAGGAGAGCTTGAGGATGGCAAGCATCGTCTCTTTCACCTTTAGGGAAGCTGTCGAAGATGTTGAATACAAAGGTAGGCTTAATGATATCATCACTTTCCCGACGAAACTTAATTACAAGCAACACGTACGGCCCTTAATTTGTATTTACATGTCTCATCACATCAGTGGTGTAGAGATAGAGGAGTGGTATCCTCATTACAGGTAATTTCTTCTCGGAGTGCTATCAATCCTCGTTATGAGGTTGTTGTCTTTATACTGTGTCCGTTTGGACTTTGTTATAAATTTCCTCCTTGACTAAAAAAAAAGTTCTTCTCGGAGCCATGACAAGGAAATAGAAGTAGTAGCTAGCTAACTTTACTGTTGGAGATTGATAGCACAAACACAAATGACATCGCCTGGTAAGAGAAAGATCCAACTCAATTATTGCGGAAAAGTATATAACAAGGCTTTCCCTTTGTATAGTAGTACATTTACGAGCGACCTATATTTACAAGAACCCCACTCTAATAAAAGGCAAAAACTCGGTCCCTGTCAAACCCTAGCAGGCACATTAATTTTCAATTCCCCTGCTGTAATTCCGAAGAGAAACTTAAATCAACATGTTCACTTACAGGAAAAGAATGAAAATTAAGAAAGAAACCCTAGCTATGAAAATGTGAAGTTAACTTAATTAATTGCCTGCTTTTTGTCATGTCCAACAGGATACTTGATCCCAAAGGGATGGAAGGTACTGCCTTTGTTCCGGAACATCCATCATAATCCTGAATTTTTTGTTGATCCGCATAAATTCAATCCATCAAGATTTGAGGTATATGTGGACATTGTTTGAACGTAAATTAAAGAAAATCTAATGAGCTTCTAACTAATTAGTTCTGTTTAATTTGTTGCATCAAAGCTCGGAGTAAAACCCAACACATTCATGCCGTTTGGAAACGGACTTCATGTCTGTCCAGGAAATGAAGTTGCCAAGCTGGAGATGCTTATTTTCATCCACCATCTTGTTAACAAGTTTAGGTAAGAATGTATCGAGATATATAATTGTGTGTGTGTGTGTGTGTATTATAAAATCAGAGAGGTCAAAAACTCAAATTTTGATATTGATAGTGTTTAATCTGCTGCAGATGGGAAGTGGTGAGGTCGAGTGGGGGGGTTCATTACGACCCATTTCCAATACCTCAGCAAGGACTTCCAGCCAAGTTTTGGAAAGATTCGATCCAGTTAAGGACCACAAGGCCAGGCTAGCAGGGAGGAAATGAAAAACTATATGTATACATGCATGTAGTGGTGATAACTGATCATCTTGTTCCCTCAGTGAATATGTATATATACTTGCCATTGATTTTTCTTTTCTTCTCTGTAGTCTGTACCACTTCACATAGAGAGTCCAACAAAAATACATTAATGTAAGCTCTTACGATTACTCAAGTGGTGAGAATGTGTGGGGAAACGAATCATTCTCATTCATTTCCCTTTTATTGTAAACAAAAAATAAAGTAAAAAAAAAAAAAGTCTCTCTCTCTCTCTCTCTCTCTCTCTAAAGAAGCTTTAATTTCTTCTTAATAGATGATGGTGGGCACGAATTAATCTCTGTCTGGCTCGGGTAAGCTATAAACTAACAAAAAATTAGGGAGAAATATAACCACTCATATATAGGCTTAAGCCTAAACCATACAAAAAGAAAAAGAAGACCACATTTTGTTTCGGGGTGGAGATCTTCTTTTCTGCTCTTAGTGTTTCTGCACTCTTGTTTATTCTTCTCTCATATTTCTTTCTTCTTTCTTCTTTTCTGAAGCTTTTTCTCTTCTTCTTTCTGTTTGTTTTTGTCTCTTCCTTATTATTTTTTTACTCTTATTTTTCTTGTTCCTCAATTCTGATTTAGGAAATAGGAATTAAAGGTTGTGTTTAAATATGATGTCTAATCTACGAATTTCAAATATTTACGGATTTACATATATTCCTAATCATTATGACCGCGAGGAAAAGCCCAATACATGAGATCTTACATAGATACTAATGTCTTCTTCCATTTTGGGGGCTATGAATTTGAACAATTTGGCAAATGTAGTCATCTGTTTTCAAATCCTGGATTCGTGCATGATGGACTAGTAATTCTTTTGAAAATTAAATTTGTTAGCATCTATAGTTTGTTTGGGGTTGCATTGCTTTTGTATTACATATGAAGCGTTTTTTTTAACCTTGTTATAAACAAATAGCAAAGTTTCATTAAGGTAAAGTTTAGGTCCCTTTGGACACATACGATACAAGACGAGGAGAAGTTTTAATCTTGTAATTTATGTGACAATCTTTTCGCAAGAAGCACAAATTAAAAGTAGTTCTTAAAGCATTTTAGACAAAATTCATTAATCTCTATCGAACAAATTACATATAGTTTCTCTTAAGAGGTTTTTATATATTTGGATTTTGATTCCTTATTATTGAAACTTGAGAGCTCTTTTAATATTAAATATAAATGTTACTTAGATTAAGAGGTATTTAGTATTGCATTTTGTTATTTAAAAACAAATTTTGCATCAATGTTGAGATTACTTTTGTTTTCTATTTTGAGATAAAGAATTTTAAAATTTTCTTTAACCATGATATTTTTATTAATTTAATTTATATTATAAGATGAAAATTCGAACTTAGATACAAATAAACGTAAAATAAGAATGATATTAAGCCGATTAAAACTGGACTACCGAAACCTGGCCCAGCCCAATCCATCAACTCCAAAATGTCAGTTGACCGTGCAATTGGGCGCGTAAAAATAAAATTTCTGGCCCAATTAGTCAGAGTATCAAAACACCCAAAAAAATTGATTTGCATTGCAAACAAAGGCCTTCTCAGAGCTTCTGGGCGAAGAAAGATCAAATTCCTCCAGAGAAGGACACTTTCTTCGACCTTCATACTTGACGCGTCGCTCAATGGTATGCTTCTCAATGCAATTTCCAGCTCAAATTTTCAATCTTTCAACATCTTTAGCTCATTGTTTGGTTAATCTTATTTGGGAAAACTGCATACTTTTAACGATTTAATTTGTTCGATTGATGGAGTTTGAAAAATATGGATCTGGGTTTTTGAATTTGATGAATTTTGGATGGTGGGTAGGGTTTTGATTGACTTGGTTTGTTTGAATTTGGTAATGGGTTGATAGGCAAGCCTTTACGGAGGGGCATCTAGGAAGGAGAAACCCAGAGGGCGACATCATGGGTTAACTCAACAAAAGAGGCAAGAGATTAAGGAGGCATTCGAGTTATTCGACACCGATGGCTCAGGTACTGCAAATTTAGTATTTTGATTGAGATTAGGGTTTGATGTTGTTGGCTTATATTGTCTGTATAAGAATGTTTGATTAAATTCGTAGTTTTTTATTTTGACCATGATGTATTGTTTAGGCACTATTGATGCCAAGGAGCTGAACGTTGCCATGAGGTATGGGTTCTTAACTCGTGCTTTGTGATTAGCCTGTCATGTAAATGTCTACAGCTGATCATGTGTTTTTTTGGTGACAGGGCTCTTGGTTTTGAGATGACCGAAGAGGTAACGTAACTTATCCGCCTATGTACATTCACTTGTTAACCTCGTGTTTTTAGGGTCTGTTTTTGAGTGTGATGAAGAGTGAGAGAGCCATACCTATGATATTGTAATGCATATGAGTACAGTTTTCCAAAAACTATATTGTGTATGCTTTATCTCTTAATTCGCTTTTCTTGGGTCCAAATAAAACCTGGTAGTGAGGCTGAGTAATATTTTCCGAGAGGTAACTTAGATGATCCGTTGGTTTCCTTACTCTAAAATCCTTGAGGAGGGGGGGCTTCTCTAGTTTCTGGTCATCTAGATTCTTCGTTGATTTCTACGTCGTACTTATTTTCTTTTTCATGTTTCTTGTGTTCTCTGGAACCTCACTAGTGAACAAACTCATTCTTTAGATTTCTTGAGAATTGTAGTAGTTCTCTTTCTACTTGGTATTCTATGTTTGGTGCGTTGAATGAACATGATGTTTCTCTGCAGCAAATTAATCAAATGATTGCAGACGTTGACAAGGATGGCAGTGGTGCGATCGACTTTGATGAGTTTGCTCACATGATGACAGCCAAAATTGGAGAACGAGACACAAAGGAGGAACTCATGAAAGCATTCCAGCTCATCGACCTAGATCGCAATGTATTGTTTTGCTTATTAAACGTTAAATTTGTTTCAGTTTGGAGTGGTTCAACTTCAACTACTTGTTTTGTTTCAATCTGTCAATACCTAATTCCATTCTTTCCGCATTTGAATTCAGGGAAAGATATCTGCAGCAGACATTAAGAACATTGCAAAGGATCTGGGTGAGAACTTCACTGACAGAGAGATCCAAGAGATGATTGAGGAAGCAGACCGAGATCGTACGTGCTTAAATATATAATCCGTCCTTCTTCTGATACCCTCAACTTTTACTTCTACATGCTTTGAAATCATTGAGCATAATTTCGCTAATTCCAGAGCTTATGACTTGCAATGTACAGGTGATGGAGAAGTTAATGCTGATGAGTTTATGAGGATGATGAAGAGAACAGCATACGGTTATTAGAACTCGAAAGGTTTTAGCCTTCTGGGTGATATCGAGATCCTGATCCCATGCAGAATTATTGTGTGATGTATTTATAACTTTAAACAAAAGCCTTCGTTTCGCTTTGACATTGTTTTGTAGAAATCTTGGACATAACTATGCTTAGTATTGTAGTGTGGTGGTGGTACCGTACGTCTGTAAAATGTTGAATATTTGCTCACGAAAAACGCGATGATGATTGATGGTATTACTACCATTATTTTGGTTACGATGGAAGGGATCGAAGTTTTGACCTCACCGTAATCGTAACTCGTTTCCCCTTTCTTACTCGCCACTTGCGCTAACCTCGAGTCTCAAATTTAACAAGGAAGAGAACAGTGTTGCATGACATTTTTCGAGCGTGAATAACAGTTTTCTAACCTTTACATTATAAAATGTTCGGAGACCCTTTCCATTTGAAAATTGTCGAATTGTTTTGGGGCTCATGTTGTATCTCGTTTCTGTGATCGGAACAAAAACTTTAGTTCGAATACTTTTCTCAACATATTAAAGTAGGGTAACCCAGATGGTCAAATATAAACCTCAACGGCTAGCTTTGGCTCCAATCTCAGAACCTTAATGGAGTAATGAGTTTCTTCCTCCGACACACCAATACTCTGTCTTCTTCCCCGTTGATTCTCTCTCTTGTCAGACACAAACGTTCTTCAATCAATTCGAGAACACCCCACTTCCTCCGTCTGCTAAACCTCCGCAAAGCCTGCGAGGACCTGAGGCCTCTCACCTCCCTTCTCATCGTACAAGGACTTGTTAAGGATGTTTTTCTGGTGGAGCAATTCGTCAGGTCCTGTTTTCATCTGGGTTCTTCACATTTAGCTCTATCTCTATTCCAACAAATCCAAAGGCCAAGTCTTGGCCTGCAGAACCTGGTAATCCGGTACCTTAGCAATTACGGCTTATACCATGAGATCTTGTATGTCTACCTCCATTCCGGGGCTTCCGGTTGCCCTTCTGATGACTTTACGTTTCCGTTCGTCATCAAGGCGTGCGCGGCGCTGGCTGCGATTAGGACTGGGAAAGAGGTTCATGGAGTCGTGATAAGAACTGGGTTTGAGCAAAACCTTGTTATACAGACTGCATTGGTTGATTTCTATGCGAAAACCGGTTGTATAGGGATGGCACGTCAAGTGATTGATAGAATTCCTCAACCAGACTTGGTTGCTTGGAATGCACTCATTGCTGGTTATTCGTCGAACGGATTGAATCGGGAAGCGTTTGATGTTTTCGGGGAGATTCTCGTTACGGATTTGAAGCCGAATTTGAGCACTCTGGCCAGTGTTATTCCTGTTTGCACTCGCTTGGGGTGTATGCATACCGGTAAGTCCCTACATTGCTTTGCTATCAAATCTGGTTACTTGCCGAATAATTTTTTGGCTCCTGCTTTGATTTCAATGTATGCCGGGGATGAGGATTTGTGTGGTGCTAAAAACTTGTTTGATTCTGCACCGGAAAAGAATGTTGTTGTTTGGAATGCTATGATTTCTGCATACACACAAATGCAGAAGGCCATCTCAGCTTTTGAGATGTTCCGTTGTATGCTTCGGGCTGACTTGCAGCCTAATTTCGTCACTTTCGTGTCCGTTATTCCCTCATGTGAGAATTCCAGCAGCCTTTCTTTCGGCGAGTCCCTTCATGCTTGTGTTATTAAACATGAATCAGAAAATCAACTACCAATCCTAACAGCCCTTGTATCAATGTATGCCAAGCTTGGAGAAACTGATTCATCCCAGTATCTTTTCGAACGAATGCCCAGTAAAAACCTTCTTTTGTGGAACTCAATGATTTCTGGGTACGTGTACAACGGGCTATGGAATTTAAGTCTTGGTGTGTTTCATGAAATGCAATTTTCAGGGTTTGTTCCAGATGCAGTCTCCTTCGTTAGTGTTCTTTCTGCGTGCTCCAAACTTGAGGCAGACTTACTGGGGAAGTCTGTGCATGCATTTAGTATTAGAAAGGGCTTCCTCTCAAATCTCAATCTGTCAAATGCACTGTTGGCATTTTACTCTGATTGTCATTGCCTCTCCTATTCAATTACTTTGTTGCGTGAAATGCCTACAAAAAATTCCATAACATGGAACACGTTAATATCCGGTTGTGTGCACCGCTGCGAGATGGAAAGGGCGGTTGCCTTTTACCATCAGATGCAGAAAGAGGGCTTCCAGTTGGACTTAGTCACCCTGATAAGCATACTCCCTAGTCTCAGTGAGAAGGAAAGCTTAGGGCAAGGAATGGCTATTCATGGTTACGCTATAAAAAAGGGGTTCTCTTCCGACATTTCTCTGGGAAATTCACTTGTTAGCATGTACTGCAACTGTGGAGACCTTGATGCCGGGAGGTTACTTTTCGAAGTCATGCCAACGAGGAGTGTGGTGTCTTGGAATGCTCTGATGACTGGCTTCCGAAACCACAATTTACAGAATGAGGTTTGGGTCTTGTTTGGTGAAATGATAAAGGATGGTGAGAGACCGAATTATGTAACTTTGCTAAATTTATTGCCGGCATGCCGCACACAATTACAGGGTAAGTCTATCCATGCTGTCGCCTTCAGAACCGGAATTGTACAAGAAACCCCTCTCCTTACATCACTTATATTCATGTATGCTAGATTTGAGAACATTAACTCTTGTCTATTACAGTTCCAAACGGGAAACATGAAGGATATTTCGTTGTGGAATGCGTATATGTCTGTGCAGATACAAACTAAAAATAGCGAAATTGCAGTTTCATTTTTCTGTGGATTGCTTCGGATGGGATTGGAACCCAACAATGTGACAGTTCTGAGTTTAGTTTCTGCTTGTGTTCAACTCAATAGCCTCAATCTTGCAGATTCTGTAACGGCATACATAATACGAAAAGGCTTTGACAAAGATCTGGTTATCAGCGGGGCCCTAATCGATATGCTTGCAAGATGCGGAAACATATTGAGTGCAAGGAAGCTGTTTGAAGGGCTGGATGAAAAGGGTTCCGTGTCTTGGAATGTGATGATTAATGGATACGGTCTGCACGGGGACGGTGAAGGTGCCCTAGATCTTTTCTTGCAGATGAAGCTTTCAGGAGTAAAACCTAATGGGATTACATATTCAAGTATTCTATCAGCCTGCAGCCATTGCGGCTTGGTCGAGCAAGGCCGGTTGGTATTCAACTCTATGGCGGAACGTGGGATATCACCCGAAATCGAGCATTATGCCTGCATGGTGGATCTTCTCGGAAGAACAGGTAACCTGACTGAGGCTTATGGCATTGTTAGGGCATTGCCCTTTAAACCTTCAACTAGTATGCTTGAATCTTTGTTGGGGGCCTGTAGAATCCATGAGGACGTTGAACTTGGCGAAAGAATTGGTAGGATGCTTTCGGAATCGGACCCGGAAAACTCGAGATCGCATGTGATGCTTTTCAATGTGTATGCAGCAGCTGGGAGGTGGGGAGATGCTGAGAGAGTGAGGTCTGAGATGGAAGAAAGACAACTGAGAAAAGTACCTGGATTTAGCCTTGTCATGGGAAATGGATTCAATGATAAGGAAGTGTATTGATGTGTTCACTAAGTAGTACTAAACATGGAAAGGAAAAAGAAAGCATCTCTCTTCAGTGTACCCCATATGAAAAATTATTTACTTTCAC
The DNA here is from genome assembly GCA_028566515.2 of Pyracantha coccinea. Taxonomy (NCBI): domain Eukaryota; kingdom Viridiplantae; phylum Streptophyta; class Magnoliopsida; order Rosales; family Rosaceae; genus Pyracantha; species Pyracantha coccinea. The sequence goes on along the minus strand of JAOTRO020000003.1, from coordinate 1,653,681 downwards.
TTTCAATATACCTTAAAATTTGAGAGTTTTCCATTTTAATCTAAATGTTATGTACCAAACAAGTGTTTAGAGTGTCTTGCGTTTGTACAACATAAAGATTGAACTCCTGCCCACTTCACACTTCCAATTGTCAGAAAACACTACTTTTGTCTACCACACCTTCCAGTTGTGGTCGCTCTTTCCCTTTAACGAGATGAGTTTACATAGTTATTGTTATTCTCTCACGTTGAGGAGATTCTTTATAAACTATATGGCCTATTTCTCAAAACTCATCTTTGAGAGGCATTTTTTTTTTTAATTTTAAATACGTTAGTTATCCCACCATTCAATAATGATAGAATAATCTCCTTCCCCATGCAGCCTAATTACAACATAATGTGGCCTCGTATTTTAGCTCTCGGGTTTGAGAAGCAGCTATTATTCAAAGTTGACGCAATAGTTTTTGTGTTATTTGTAGTTTGTGCACACGGCAACCAACTATGAGAAAGAAACTCGAGATCTAATAGTGTTTCATTTTCAATAAATTAAGATCATCAGAAGTTGGCACGGCGTTTGCCTAATGCATTTACGTATACATGCAATAACGGAAAGTTGAGTACGAGAAATTTTTTATTGTAACCAAAACACGAGTGGTACATCACGTGTTTTTATACAAGTAGTTGAAAATTGTATTTTTTTAAGTTATTAACTGTTTAACACACATATCACACTATTTGTATAATGACATGTGATGTACTATCTCGTGTATCGATTACATTGAAAAATTTCTCGTTGAGTACCACGGTGACACGCTGACAGCCTTCATTTCATATTAGCCAAAGGTTTCTCTTCGAAGTTTTTCTCTTCCTTTTAGACGAATGTATATTCGAAAGTTCGAATTATCATCGGCAAGGACGGAGGAAAACTCCAAAAACAAATTTTATTTCCTTTCAGGCTACGTGGCAAGTCTCACTGAACCCAAGGTGGAAGCTCGTGGGAGAAAAGCCGCGCTGTCAACCTCTCGTGGCGCCACGCCAACATACTTACGTGGCAGTGTAAACTCGAGCTGGACAACCAGTGGGCACCCACCTCCCTATCGGAATGGTGAAAGCCATCCCCGAAACTACTAGAACTTTTTCAAATCGTGCGCACGGGTGACCGACACGTGGATCCCGACATTGTCTCTCCTCTCTCTTCGATCCGCCTATAAGACCGTCTCTCTCTCCCCGTTCCTCCTCGTTTTCTCGGAAGGAACTGAAAACTTCTCTCGATTTTCCGTGTATTTTTCCGAAACTATCCCTGGAGCGAAGACTGATTGGACCAAAATGCCCTCCCGTCTGAGTCGGATACAGCAGGAGCAGGAGCACTGCATCATCGTCGCCGCCCTCAAGCACGTAATCTCCGGTGGAAGCAGCAGCGGGCCCACCCCTGAGCACCTGCAGCCAATGGCTGCCGTCTACAATGCCACGTGTACGCAATTGGCAGCGGGCCAACCGGCACAAAAGGAGAAGGACATGGTGGCCTTCTTACTAGACGGGGACACGTGTCGCCTGTGCGGGATACCCGGGTGTCTCGGGTGCAACTACTTCCCGCCAACGTTGCCGACTCGAAACGAGAAGCCGCAGCTGAGTTTAGGAACCGGGTTTGTCGGGATGAATGTGGCGACTACGAGGAAGAGCAAGAACAAGTACAGGGGCGTGAGGCAGAGGCCGTGGGGGAAATGGGCGGCCGAGATTCGCGACCCACGGCGGGCGGCGAGGGTGTGGCTGGGGACGTTCGAGACGGCGGAGGAAGCGGCCAGGGCTTACGACAAGGCAGCCGTCGAGTTCCGCGGGAATAAGGCAAAGCTCAATTTCCCATTGAACCCGGACGGCAACATTGTCACGAGTAACAACAGTTCCAGTAGTGGAACTGGTGCTAATGCCGGTACTAATCCAGGATTCGCTAATAAGCAAAAAGCAAAAGAAAACTAGCAAATGGAGGACATGGAGGAGAAGGAAGCTTGATCAGGTCAAAGTCAACCTGGCGACGCAACCAGAGAATAAGGAATTGGCTGCGGCGAGCCAACGGCAGAAAGCAGCGTTGGTCATGAAGAGGATGATCAGTTCTCGTTATGGGACAAGGACTTCCTCCAAGATGGTGAAGCTGATGACCTATTGGTGTATATATGGCTGCCTACAAACTAGTGTTTGTGCCCTTTTTGCTTTGCACGACAGTTTTGGATAAGTTTTTTAGTGTGGTGGGAACACGGCCTATTACACCACGTGTCATAATATAATTGGTTAGAAATTTTATTTTCAAATTTTTAACCAATTATATTATTACACTTGGTATACTGAACCATGTTTGCAGTACAAGGAAAAATCACTCGCAGTTTTGGGGTCAAAACCACTTTAAATTTTGAATTTTTTTTTCTGTCACACTCGAGAAATTTTGATGCATTTCAATTTTCAATAAAAAGAATGAGTCAACCTAGTGGTCAAAGTTCGAATGGTACGGCATTCCTCGTATTGAACTACTAGCAATGTGGTCACAAGTTTGAATCTAGACAAGAACTTGATTTGTAGCCGAATTCATACAGTACCACACTCCAGCATTATCCTACAACACTCATCACGTGATAATTAAGTCCACGTGTGACAATCACCGTTTAAACGACACTTCTCCATCGTTGTTTTTCACATTAAACTCGTCGTTAAGTGCAAAAATATAACGAACGCCTACTCCAAACTCAACTGCAGAAGCAGGAATCGTTTATCACAATTTAAATTACATACAATGATACAAATACAGCCCTCGACGGCCACATTTACCATTTACCAGAAATTGCAAAAAGAATGCTACCTGGATTATGACTGTTTTTTAGTACATCAAATTCTCCAATAAATTGACAGTTCGGTTTGCAGCCAACAAAGATTCCAAACACCGAAACCCAATCGACGGACCACAACTGAAAATAATATCACAAAGTTCCCTTGTCAACAAGAACTAGTACTTCAATATCATCCCTTTTTTCTCCCTAATGGAGCACCAGGCAGGCCCATAGTTTCCTATCATATCACCTGCTGCCAGTTTCTGCAAACCTTCGTCCGGAAAACCAGCATACCCTATCACCTCTATATCTCTCAACAAAATCTCAATCTCAATGCTAGACACTGCACCTACCGGTGCAATAGATGCTA
>JAOTRO020000003.1:1638084-1649272 GCA_028566515.2 Pyracantha coccinea | reverse complement strand
GACATTAACAGTTTATGTCGGTTATAACCGACAGTAACTCCGACACCATATTAAGTGGGTGTCGGAATGTCTTATCCTTCACTATGTTGTATAAAAGCGACACTACCCACCGACACAATAAGATCCTTTTGTAGTAGTGTGCCCCCATTCACATGTAACATGTTTTAGCACGCCCCATTAAGAAAAATATCTAACTCCGTTACTGTGCATGGTACAGTATTTGATCCATCAAATAGCTTGTAGTACAATCCTGTCTCGTTTATTGGCCATGCCATCGATACAAGGTTTGAAAGCAATTGCCAAAATACGACAAAACAGTAAAAGGAAAAGGGTATACGTTGTTGCTGCATCCTTCTCCACCTCCTGCAGGTAGGGGCCGGAGGGATCAAGGCCACATATTTGTGTATCCATGCCCAGAAATTTGAGCTTTTCCGTTGGTTCTGCAGATAATAGTACACCCTACTTGTTTTTGTCTTCCCCCGTATTAATTTATGGACATAAGTCTGCCCCTAGCTTACGTAAGCACGCATTATGAACCGTTGTACCATGAATACGAGGTGTGCAATTGGCTACTTTTCTTCATCGTACCATGATAAATGCAAGTTGCAACTAACTCAATAGGTATTGACTTTTGTTCTTTTCCACCTTGATTGAGAGACCTTTATTTTTGTAATTTTTTTTTTTTGACAGAAAGTTTGGAAATATTAAATTCGAATCGAATGGTTAATGTCTTGGGCCAGGATATTAAACAGGTAATCAGACCCAATACAGTCCCACAAAAAGGTTTTTCTCTTCTTAAACACAAACTTAGCCACCGAGTGAGCTGCACGATTACACTTTCTAGACACCAACTCGAAGGTCACATCCCTCAAACCACGCGCTAGAATCTCGATGTCGCCAAGTAAGCAATCAAGGCTATAATCCTGGACTATTTCCTTCCTGATCATCTGAAGAATCAGTTTAGCAACGGCTTCGATAGTTACACAGTCGACGCCCTACTTTAGACAAAACTCCAGAGCCTCACAGATCGCAAACGCTTCTGCCGCAGCGGTGCTGTGGCATGTTAGCTCCCCCGTGCCTCCCGCCGCCTGAAGTAACCCAGCAAAATCACGGGCAACCCATCCCACACCTACGTCCTTTGAAACCTTGCACCATGCCACATCCGTGTTTATCTTAATCCGTCCAAAGCTCGGTTTCTGCCACTGCTTTCCCAGTCGTTCCAGACAAGGGGTCGCAGTTTCCATCTTGGAACCATCAGTTTTGTCCTCTTGCTTCTTCGCATCTATGTACTCATATATGTTTTTCTTCCACACATCCAGAACCTCCAGGGGTAATCGGTGCACACCATTAAAGACCACCTCATTTCTATTTTTCCATAATCTCCACAACCCAAAGACAAACTTCTCCAGAATTTCATTTGCGTTTTCCTTTTCCATGGCGCGCTTGTCGAATCTTTCCCAAGTCTCTAGGAAGTCAACCCCGGCTAAATCTAAGGAGTTGATCTAGAGCGGGGAACAAAACCAGAAAATGTGGCTTAGATCGCACTAAAAAAACAGGTGGGTTTCTGTCTCATCAGTTCGACCATACACTCCACACACATTGTCAACCCTCATGTGCTGTTTCTGCAAATTCCATCTTACAGCCAGAGCATTGTTACAAAATTTCCAGAGAAAGAACTTCATTTTACTTGGGACCTCAAGACTCCAAATAACATTCCAAACCTTGGTGCAGGTTTTTGATTGCCCACTTGAAGTGTCCTGCCATTTTCTCCCTAGTCTTCCATCCTCTATAAGTCCCATAACAATACCATAACCGGACTTAACCGTGTACACCCCATTCGCAGTGTAAAACCACACCAATTTCTCCATACAGCCATTTCTGCTTAAGGGGATGCTTAAGATTAAGGACATATCATCTCTGTGAAATCTAACCTCGATCAGATCAGCCCTCCAATTCTTTGTTTCCAGATCAATCAGGTCGCTTACCAAGTGTCCCCGCATATCCTCCCGAGTCCAGGCTTTGAAAGTAGAAGGTTTGAAGAGCCAAGGGTCCTCCATTATGCGAACGCTAGTTCCGTCTCCAACCCGCCACATGATGCAGTTATCAAGCACTTTTCGGGCCTCAAAAATGCCCTTCCACCCCCACAATGTCCTTCTCCCCGCATTTGCCTCTCTGAAATTTTTTCCAGAGAAGTATTTATCCCTCAACACCCTAGCAAGGATGGACTCCAGATTTTGTATCAGACGCCATCCAATCTTCATAAGGAAGGTAAGGTTAAAGCATTGGATATCTTTAAAACCAAGCCCCCATGCTTTTTTTGCTTTAAAAGTCGGTTCCATGATGCCCAATGTACGCCATTGCGCTACTCATTTCCCCTCCACCAATAATTTCTTATAGCCTTTTCAATATCTTTGCAAACCCCAATAGGTAGTTTGAAACAAGCCATGGCATGATTCGGCATAGCCATAGCTACTGCCTTAATGAGGACTTCTTTCCCAGCTGGGAGAGAAACTGTTCTGCCCAACCCACCATTCGAGCCTCAATTCGCTCACGCACCTGCTCAAAGACTGCTTTTTTTTAGTGCCCGAAATCGGCTTGAAGCCCCAGATATTTACTGAAACCATCCTTACTTTGTATGTTTAAAATTCGCTCAATTTTCTTTTTTTGCTTCTTCTTAGCATTCGACCCAAAGAAAATTGAGCTTTTACCCAAATTAATTTCCTGCCCAGATCCAGCCCCATAATTCTTCAAAATATCCGTTAGGCCCTGAGCATCCTCAACAGAAGCATCACAAGAAACCACCGAGTCATCCGCAAAGAAAAGGTGCGATATAAGTATCCCATTATCCGACACTTTATAGTCGTGTAGAGCTCCTCTTTCCAGCCCATTTCTAATGAGGGCAGAGAAACCTTTGGTACACAAGAGAAACAGGTAGGGGGACATGGGATCGCCCTGCCTCAATCCCCTCTGCGGCACAATATACCCTGAAGGTTTCCCATTCACCAGGATACTGAAAGAGACAGTTGATATGCATTCCAAAACCCAGCCGTAGAAAAGCGGTGCGAACCCCATTTTGGTCATCACCGCTAAAAGAAAGCTTCATTCTACACGATCATAAGCTTCCGCCATATCTAACTTGATAGCCATACATGCGTTGTCCTCCTTGGTTTGATGCATAAGGGAATGCAAGATTTCGTGCACAACTAGGATGTTGTCCTGGACGTGCTTTCCTGCCACAAAAGCCGATTGATTATCGCTAATCACCTTAGGCATAACCCTTTTTAGTCTGTTAGTGATCACCTTTGCAAGTATCTTGTAGCCAACATTGCATAAAGCAATAGGGCGAAACTGCCTCATATTCTTTAGGCATGCCATCTTCGGAATGAGCACCAAATTGGTGTGGTTTAGTTTCCGTAAGAGCTTGCCCGAATGCCAAAAAGCTCTGACAGTATTTACCACATCCTCCCTCACTACCTCCCAGTGATTCAAATAGAAACTGCCAGGATAACCATTTGGACCCGGAGCTCTCATAGGAGGAATTTGGAAAGCCACCTCCTCAATTTCACAAACCGTCACCGGGGCCGTCAATAACACATTATCCTCACGAGTCACTCGGGAATCCACACATCTCAAGATGTCCTCAATATGGTTTGGACGGCAAGATTTGAAAAGCTCAGTAAAGTAGTTTTTAGCGATTAACCGAATTCATGATCCTCCTCTATCCACTCCCCGTTCAAATTCTCCAATCCACGTATCTGGTTAAATCTCCTTCGCTTCATCGTTTGCGCGTGAAAAAACTTTGTATTTTTGTCCCCCTCATTAAGCCATTGCACCCTTGATTTGACTTTCCAGTAAGCTTCTTCCTCCTTGTGCATTTTCTTTAGCTCTTTTTCCTTTAGTTGCACCTCCTCCGTGCCGAACCCCCTGGTTTGGTAAGCCCTCCTGATTTCTTCCTTAAGGCGGTCTATAGCTTTTTTCGAATTTCAGCCTCTCTTTTTAGACCAAGCCTTTAGGTTTCGGCTGAGAAATTTCATCTTTTCACATAGCCGGAACGCATAAGACCCTCTGTAACACCTTTGCCAATCCCCATTTACCAAGTCACGGCATTCTTTTAGTTTCCCCCATCGGGCCTCATACATGAATCTTCTCCCTTTTCGGATTCCCATCCTCTCCGTGGAAAGGACAAGCATGGCATGGTCTGACCCTTCGAGCACAACATGGAGGATTTTAGTCTCCGGGTAGAGGGTGTTCCATCCCAGGCTTGCAAGTCCCCGATCGAGCCTTTGTTGGATTGGCATAGCTTCTCTATTATTTCTCCAAGTGAAAGGGTACCCATCATAACCCAGGTCCATAAAGCTCGTTCTTTGCCACAAACTCTCTAAAAACTCACATACTGGCAGCCGTACCATAGTTCCCACCATCCTTTTCATCATTGCTCATTGCTCAGTATATACAATAACTCATAAAATTAACCTACACCAGACTGCAGCATATCCCTAATTACCCTTTCTTTTTTTCTTTTTTCTTTTTTTTTTTTGTCGAAACTGTTTAAAATCTTCTACTCTTAAAAAATTTGATCACCTTCTGAGAACCTGTACTATTTGTACCTATACTGTTGTTCATTTGTAAATTAGATTTTAGTTGTTTAACCCAAAGGACAATTTCTTAGAATCTTCATGAGATACAATATTAACATACATTATGTATACACGAACAGTTTAGATTATAAATTTATAAGATTACATCGTACAAAGTGACTGGGGTCGTATTAAATTATCAACTGAATCTTCGTGAAACTAGGGTTTGATATATGATTGGTTAGAGAGCTTTCTTTTTACCCAAGTCAAAAGTACCGGAATAAAATGGAGTATAGTGTGCTTCTTGGCAACTTCACCCACATCCAAGGAAAGCAGTGAAAACATTGGAGACTGTACCCTCCTTCAAGATTTAATAGGTCACCGTTCAATTTATCATGTCATGACAAACCCATCACATCAGGCATGCATGCATAAAAATATGTAAAAATAAATAAAAAAATATCACCATATCAGATATAAATACACACATATACTTGTTGGGTTTTGACTTGTATTTACAAGGGGTTGTCTTGAAATCTGATGGCAGCCTGCTTAGAGATGTACAACTCATCAGAGCATAAGTTTGCTCCTCCTCTTCCTCCTCCGATGAGCCCAAGAATCTCCTTCTCCAATGACTTTGCAGATGCCATCCACCATGAAATCCGGAGGGAGGTGGCAGCTGCTCCGCCTGCTGTCTCCTCAGATTTTGAGTTCTCTGTTTCCAACTACTCCATGATGAGCGCTGACGAGCTCTTCTCCAAGGGCAGGCTGCTGCCCTTCCAGGACGGCTGCAGCAGCCAGACGCGGAGGAGCACCACCACTCTCAGAGATGAGCTGCTCCATGGGGAGGATCAGGATGATGACGTCTCGTCATCCAGGCCGCCGAAGGGTGCAAGGTGGAAGGGGCTCCTCGGAAGGAAGAGTAGGTCCCACATTGGGTCCAAGAAAGCTGAGAAGAGTGACGGAGGTGGCAGAAGGTCTGGACTTGCGGTGGTTCATGAGGAAGCTCAGCATCATGTTAATAATAAGACATCACAGGTGAGAGAGAATTAAACTAGATTAAATTTATTACTCCCATTGTCCATTTTTATTTTGAGTTTTGTGTAGTAGACGTGGGCTAGGTCAGTTGACCAAGAACATATTGGTTTAAGTCAGCTACTCAAGATAGTATGTTTGGTGCCTACCTCTTTGCCCCTGAGTTCGAATCCGCTCGCCTTTAATTCCAGTAATTTAGAATATCACTTTGTCGAAGAAATTTTTTTTTGAGCTTTATATGACATGGTGATGGTGTTATTTTTTGTTGCAGGAGGCGTTGGATGAAGGAGGGTCGAGTTGGAGAGATGCGGAGAGTGGAATATAGAGGGGTATGGTGATGAATTTGTAGAGGTGTGGGGAGTACTTTTTTCATTTTTCTTTTACCTCTTGAAGGCCTAGAGAGAAATTAATGAGGAGGATTATTGTTACTCTTGTATTTTTACCGCTGGTTTTTTGGTTAAACTTAGAGGTTATGATCCTGTTAGTGATTGATCGGTTTTAAGTAGGGCTCTCTAATTATTTTCTGGTTTATTTTGAAATTTGGTATTTTTGGCTGTTCATTGTACAAAAATGTTTGCAGTTGAAGAACCTTTATGCAATCAAATGTCAAGCTCTTGTCCCCATGGGGGGCCACTCCAACACCTTAATTTCTTGAGCATTTTCATGTATTATTATGTCATCGTAATTCAGATGACCTACCTTTCATATGGAAACTGATTATTTTTTCATTATGCACATTTGTATATTTAATTTTTGATATATTCAATCCAAATGCAAATTGGGAATGAGAAATTCACTTTCCTAATTATACAAATAGGGCTTGGTTACACCGGTGTTATTGAATTTATACTCGTGTTTCATTTCAATTCAATTTTCAAATCTTATGATCTCACTGAAGCATACTAGAATTTTTAATGTATTCATGGTTGATAAATGTGTTAGGCAACAATGTCTAAATATATATATCAAAGGGGATTAATTATGACACTGTCCTTGAATTTGTACTCGTGTTTTACTTTATTTCTTCAATTCAATTTTCAAATTCTATGGTCCTTGCCTTGCCTTGGTGTCCCCCTTCAGCTCATTTGTATCAAATTTTTCACTAGTTTCGACCATTTTATTGCATCTGAAATAACGAATAAGACAATTGGGTTGACCATAGATTTCAAAAATTAAATTCAATAACCAAAGTAACGGGGTACAAATTCAAGAACTAAGACAAGGAACTATAACCAAGTTGCATTGTTGCCAGTTTTAATTTCAAAAAAATTAAATAAAAAATTAAAGCAAAATAGTTATCAAATCCTACTTATATTCGACAAGAAAGATCAAAGAAAAAAAAAGAATAGGAGATGGTATAAATGTGACAGACGGTGCAACACAGCAACATGCAGAGTGCTATAAATGTGACAGCCCAGCCACGGCTATCGAACCTCTATACATAATTCCCGTATGGAAAGATACATATACTATCGGCAGAGGCAGAGGCGGAGGCTGGATCGAGAGAGTGTCACGTGCAAAGCACTACAGGAGTGGCCAACACAATAAACTGGTCAAAACCCCAACAGGGTTACAAGATTGATGGTCAAAATCTCAAAGATCCCACTGCATTACTACTGCTGGACAGACTGGAGCTATTATTAAAGCATGCACCCAACTCTCAAAAGATGGAGTTCATATGAAATAGATTTACTGTCATCGTGATGTTTCAAACTATTAATATCAAATCTTTCGTAGGTAAGATTCTAGACAAGACGAAAACTTTTATTCTTGCGTGTTTGTGAGACCCACAAAACAACAACAGCCAGAACCAGCCCCGCGCATGGAGACTAATCTTAGCACTCCTTTAAACCCTAATTATGAAAGGTCTATTACTATTGCAGTTTTTTCATCCCAAACCCTAAGTTAGAAATGCATACTATCACGTCTTTCTCCCTTTGAGAAGGAAACTCCAGATGCAACCGATGCGTACAGCTTTGTGTCTATCATCCTCTTCATTTGATGCATGACATGAGGAGAGAGACCGGCACAAACAATACATACTCCGTTGCGCCGTCTTTCTCCTCACGGATGTTTTGTAATTATAGAATTATGAGATGAGAATATGTAATTCAAGGCCTCTAATATTGAATTACTGTAATCTTAATCTGTATTCATAGCTGAAAGCTCTCCTAGCCAAAAAGGCATCACATAGCTAAAGTTACTAGTTGCTAGTCGTTTCCAGAACCACACAAGGCACAAACAGCCATCTTTTGGGTCACAGATATAAACTACAAGTATATTGAGACATGAAAACGTTACACAAAAAGGGAAGAGGATTTTACACTTCACAGTAGCATATTTACCAAGGAGCAGTAACCTCTTCCTGGAACTTGAGCTTGTTGATTTCAGCTTTTGATCTCAGGCTCTCAATGGCAGCGCCGAATTCATCGCACGCCTCCCTCATTTCCTCCAGCTTCACTTCGATATTTCTTATTCCTATTCCCGCCTGCGACCGCTCAATTCTAGCTTCTTTGTACATTTTTGCCTCCAATGCAGCTCCTGAGTCATCGGCTAGGTTTGCAAGCCGACATATCCGATCACGTAAAAATCCTACATTCATGCCCAACAACTCAAAGGCCGTTAAATACTTGTCCCAAGACACAAAATCATCTCGAGGTGTAGTGGCCTTGCAATCTTTAATGGAATCGGCAATATTTACAGTTTCAGATATAGCTCCTATAATCAGATTAGGATTCATGCCCTTGATAACATTTTCATGAAGAAACGCTTTCTGGCTGCGGCAGAGCTTGTAGTACTTCTTTCGAACATCTTCGGGGAACTCAGAATCTAGAAACAACCCATCTACTAGAATGTGAAAATTCTCATAACTTCGGATGTCCCCAAATTGAAGAGCTGCGGCAGGTGACTTGAGATCTTCTGAAACTTCCGAACCAGCCTCCTCACTATCGTTTTCAGATTGTTCGGCTCGCTGCAAACCAATCTTTTTCTTTTTTGGAACTACTAACTGAGGAGAATGTGCGCGCTTCCTGATGGAGTCATTACAAGGCGTAGTGCTCGTTTCTGCATTATCTTTATCTGAGTGTAACATCCATGAGAAATGGTAGAAACATCAATGAAAGTACATCTAAATATAGCATGATTTCGTAAATATATACATATGTTTTATAAATACATGATACTAGGAAGAAACAAACAGAGAGATTAATGAACTTGCCTGAATCCTTTTGTTTTGTATTATTATCCAAATTTAGAAGGCCAAGAGCCCCATCAACTTCAGCCATACCATTTGACCTTATTATGTAAACCTACAAGATGAAAGAAACTACGGTTACACATAGCAAACTTCCACACCGGCCAAAGAACAAAAGCATACAAAATCTTAACCTGTATGAACCCATTTGGGACACTTTCTCGATTATAATCCAACAGAAATGGTAAGTTGATAAAATGGACAAAATTGATGATGGAATGTTGCACCCACTTCATCAGAAATTCAAAACACCACAAGGCAGAAATTCAAATAAAGCACTAGTGTTGGTCCTATTCAAGGAATAGGTTTGGGTACAAAAGATTCAAAACATTACCTTAAATTTTGTAGGTTCGACTAATTGGAAGACCAGAACATCTCCCTCGAGTAAATTGTGAGAAGCAGCAAACTGTCTCCAACCAGCACTCAGTCCGGTCTTGCATGCAATGTATTTCAACTGATACTGTCTACCACTTTCATCTTCCAAAGTCATTGTAATATCTTTATCTGGTAAGTGTGATTTGCAGAACAGCGAAGGAAGCCCCTATTACACAGAATACATAAACAAAATATAGGAGGGAAAAGACAAGGGCTTTAACATGTATATACAACTTCTGTTATAGATAATGTTCTCGCTTTCATCTACTGTAACAGACTTACCATCCAAAAACAACTGGCCACGTGTGATCTGACCAGTGATTTCACGAAGCTAGGGAATTGACGTTCTAGTTTTGATCGAACTTCCTGTGCTCGAATGACAGCAGATGACTTTGCTTGACCTCGTGAGGGTGATCCATCAACTGGAAACTCATACTGTGTATTGCTTTAAAAAAATTCAGAAAGACAGCATTGTCATGAAGCAAGTATAAAATTACAAACAAAGAGCGGATAAAATACGCAAAAACTGTACAAGATGTTTCACTGACCTAATGGCCGGGGACTTCCCTGCATGACTCAACATCTGCGGTTCAATAATGTGTTAAAACCTTTCATAATTCCCATAATCCCATTCATAAGGAACAATGCCATTTCATCCATACAACAATTTTGTTCACAGAACAAAAGAGCTTACAAGTCGAGCCAGTCAAACACAATCACAATAAGAAGAAACAAATAAACTAAATGCATTGCACCAATTCTGGTAATCCATAACAACAGTGGCTTCTCACCCTCTACTCCTATCAAAATTCTGATCAACCAATGCCTCTATATGCTAGTGTGGGAGTACATTATATCGAAAAACAGGTGAAGTACGAAAAAGAAACGATTTTTCAATGCGTTTGTGTAATTTAAATGCTAATCCATAAGGACAATGGCTTCTCACCCACTACTCCTATCAACTTTCTGATCAATCAAAGCCTCTATATGCTTGTGTGGAAACTACATTGTATCGAAAACAGGTAAAGTAGGAAAAGAAAACAAATTTTCAATGTTCTTGTGTAATTTAAAGCCGACCCGTAATGCCAAATCACAAAAACCGATCCACAAATTTCGTGTGCAGAGGTATCAAAATTAAGAAATCAAAGGTTTAATTTAATTTAGGTTTGAAATAAACACAGAGGGGGGAGTCATACCTTTGTGATTTGGGTATTGGAAAGCTCCTTCATAGGCATGGAATGCTCCACTTCCTTCTCGTTCGGCTTGCCTGGCTTCTTCAACTTACCCTATCCCACAATGCACCAAAAACCCACATCAATTTCAATGAAAAAAACAGAGAGAGAGAGAGAGAGAGGAGAGAGGGAGGGCAATGGCAGACCGTGGGGAGAGAAGAAGGTTTAACGTTGGCGGCGGGCTTGAGGCGGGGCCTGGGTTTGGACGGCGGCGTTTGGGGTTTCCCGTCAACCTTCCGAGCCATGGTAAAGTAATGCCCGGAGGTGTTTGTGTTTATGCCTGAATCATTTTCTGGTTCCAACAAACCCAAACCAGCCAGATACCATGAGGCTGGCTTCCTGCTTCCTCCCCTCCTCCTCTCCTTTTCCTTCCCCTTTAAAAAAAAAAAATCTAAAAAAAAATAATAATTTTTTTTTCTAATTAAATCTTTTGGTTTTTTTTCATTTCTGTTGTGAAATGTTTCTGTAATTTAACGCTTTTTTCTGTTTATTATACTGAAAAAATAAACGAAAAACTGAAAAATTGGAGCCGGCCGTAGCCGACACGTGTCTCCTTCAATTTTCGTTGCATGCGGGAACTGAGAACGGTGTTGTTAGGGAGAGATTTTTCAGTGTGGTTGACATACGGAGTAGTACACCACCTGTAACTATACAAATTGTGAGATATATATGTTAAAAAAGTTAATAACTTAAAAAATACAAGTTTTCATCACTTG
>JAOTRO020000003.1:1626315-1637984 GCA_028566515.2 Pyracantha coccinea | reverse complement strand
ACTCCTAAACAATTAATGACACAAACTAGGAAAGAATCCTTCTTGGCTTGGGAAACACGTCATCTGTCTTGCACGCCTAATTTGGGATCTATGTATCATCTGAAAAATTCTGTAAAAATATGGGAAACGTAGCTTTATCTTTTATATTTCCAAACATATATCGCACACCACTAGGAAAAATTGGGAAACCATCAAATCGTCATTCTCCTATAGCTGCGCAATTCTAACGGGCAAGCAACTTCTGCGGGATCGATTTGTAAAACTGAAATGATGGCTTCATGGAAAATTATGAAATTTGGACACAATGAGCTTCAGCCTCTTAGCTTCCTTCTCCAATTGGCCTTGCATCAAAACTTCTCAAAAAAGTCGAATTATCACCAAAAACGTTATAAGTGCGCAGATTGACTGAGATTAAGGAAATGTGAAAGTAATAAGGCTCTTTTATAATCAATTCCTTAACAAACTTTACGGATAATTAACATGAAATAACTAATGCACCTATCAATGAGCAACGTCAAATCCAACAACTTAACGTCAAACTGACTTGTGAATTCACATACGATCTTAGTTACTATAAACATCGTTCCTTAACTCACCCTTTCGATTTCACGAATTATGAGTGAAATAGTCGGTAAAAATTCATTTCGTATGCGAAGATATATACATTCGGGAAGATCATTCAAGATGGTTCATATATTTCTTGTGAAAATTGTACAAACCGAACGCATTTGTACAAACCCTAGTTGTACAAATTTTAATATCTACCCACCCACCAAGTACGAACTGTAGAACATTTCCTTTGAACGTGCCCTTCGTGTTGGATCACTCTCGATCAAAACCAAGCGTGGGGACTGGAAAAATTGTGCATTAACGTTCGGACACGTGGTGTGAGCCGTTGGATCTTCTTCTTCTTCTCCTCTTCGTGTCTCTCTGAGGTGGGCCCCACGACTTTGGCTGGGACCACTGTCCGATTGACTACCGACGCAGGCAACAGTATCGATCCGTCCTTCCTATCTCCGCACTAACTTGCAGCAGCAGCATCGGATTCCAAAACTTGTCGTTTTAGAGGACCGATAGGGAGTTGGAAAATGACGTATCGTCGGGGTATGGGCTTTGGGCGGAAGTTGAAGTTGGAGGACCGTCAAGACTTTCTGTACTAAAGAGGGCCCACTTTCACTTGCACTTGAACTATTTTCCCTCCAACGTGTCCATTATTATCTAGGGTTTTTATTTTGGACACTCTAAGTGGAATGGTTCTGTTCAGTGATATTTTTTTTTAACAAACGATAATATCTACACTAAAAAGGTGAGAGAGTAGTCTAAGCTTTGCAATAGGCTTGCCATAATAATGTGGTTCAACTTTGCATTTGGCGAGAATCGAACATAAGACCTCTCACTTAGTTATAAGTGAAGATGAATACCATTAGACCATAGTATTAAGTGGCTTGTTTGGTGATATTGAAAGAAAGAGATTTGCACTAAATCGTGCAACTATATAATTAGTTATCAAACTCAATGTCGATAAGACTCTAACATGAGACCTTCCATTTACATCTTTGGGTTTTATGACCTGTTATATGCATTATAGATGATATGAACATGAACTCTTTTAGTTATGCAGTTAAAACATATGAATTCGGCATACATTTTCACTATTAATTATACTAATTCGAGCGGTTTGGTTCTACGTTTTTATTGAAAAAAAGGTGATCTTAAACCGAACCAAACTTAACCGTGATTAGATTTGAGTTGGGTTCATGTCAATTTGACCTATTTGTACACTAGCATTAAAGCAGAGGAAGCTCTTACCCAAACTCGAAGAAGAAGAAGAAGAAGTTGAGTCACATGTTGGTGTTGAGCCATTGATTTGAAGTGATGCTTTGGAATATACCTAATCGTCTTGTTGGGGATATGTCTTATAGACTTACACAAAGAAGAGGTGTATATATAAGTTTGATTACAATCCACCAAACTCACTTGCTGGTGGCAGTTTGTAAACGACAAAGTATTCATCTTTTGGAAATTTAAAGTTTGATTGTCATCACTCTTAAAGAACCAAGCCATCTTCATACCATATCTAACCGAAGCCAATTATGCTTTTATAAGAAGCACTTTTATTCGTAAAAGTATCTCTAACAGTCTAATTATACTAAGTTTCTTGGCTCAAATATCACAGATTTCATGCCGAGGTAAAGCAATACTGTGCACAGTTAAGGATCCAATGTAAAATTTGAGAAACTTTGTGGGTTGAGGTATGACACATTTCATTTACGATACAAGTGATCGAATAATAAAAGATCCCAATTTAGCGGCAATAGTTAGTTTTGTTGGGGTAACATTTTTCAGCTAACTAGCCAAAATTGTTTCCGAGTGTTTTTCATGCTAAAATAGTCAAATACAGACAAGTAGTGCTTGTTTAATATGCTTTATGCTCTTTTGTTGAAAAGAATTTTTTATTAATAGGAGGTTGAAATTTTTAGTCAAGATCCAAATTTTAAACTTTATCCTTTTCTTGCGAAGCGTTGCGAGAATTATTGTTCATATAAAAGTGCTTGTAGACTTTCTAAACACAATCCTCGACCCAGTATGCATGTATCTATTATTAGAGGTGACAAGTTCACGACAACCTAACCTATACCCAAAACGTATAATACTATTAGGCATTGTTTGGCAAGTAGATTAGATTGGAATAGATAATTCTCCAATATTAAGGAAAATTGAAGTTAGAAGGGTGTGATTGTTCATTTACAGGGGATTAGAAGAGTATTAGACATGAAGAGAACTCATCACTTGTAAATTCTACTATTTTGGAGATGATTGGATAGATAAGTTTTCTTCATAAGCAATCCATCTTTTACGTTCTAGTGGGTCATAATTTTTCATTTCTCCCATCAACATGCTCGGACATTAAAAAGTTAGTCATTTCAATATAATCTCATGCACCAAACGAGCCCTTACTTGCATGGAGAAACTTTGGGTCAAAAGTTTCCACTGGGATTTAAACTCAATACGCAAAGCCCAACAACTTATCATTTACAAAGATTCAACCCAATACCTCGTTTGCTTGGCCCGTTCCAGATCAAAAGAAGAGGGAGGAGAGAATTAGCGGATAAAACGGAGAGAGAGAAAGCACCGAAAGCCAGAAGCAGAAGCCGCGAACGCTGTAAAAAAATGGTGACGGGCGCGAGCGCGAGCGCAATGCGTGCTGTTCAACCCACAATCCTCTCCTCCTTTGTGGGCAACCGCTTGCTTCAGTCGGCGCACCCTCTCCACCAACTCTTCGGCTTCCATCCAGGTCCTTACTCCTTCCCTTTTCTTCTTTTCTTGCTTTTGAATTTTTAAGCTAAAAGTTCAAACATTTCCGATTCAGCTTCTGTTTCAATCGAGTCTGTTCTTTTGGGTTTGTTGGATAAGATTGTTTGAGTCGTGTAGTGATTGTATTTGTATAAAAAAGTGAACGTTTAGCTTGCAAAATCGAGGTATTGTGGTTTTCAGTGAGCTTAGGTTATTGGGTTTTTTTTGGGACTGCTTTTATGGCTATATGAACTTTTGTAATCCGTATCCGATTACTGTAATGCAGTTTTGTATCTGATGGTGTGAGTTGAAATAAAAAAGAGAAGAAAAATTGGGGTCTTTGGTATCAAATGAATCAACCTTGATGCCTAATCTTTCTTTGTCTTCTCTTTTTTGGTGGGGAGGTGTTAAAGCATGTGAATTTTGTGATGGTCTTTGTTGTTTTTCGTGTTTGTAGTTCTGTGCTGTCTTAGAGTGTGAATTTTGTGATTGTGATTGTTATTTTTCGTGTTTGTAATTCTCACACATAAGAAGTATGTGTCGATGCACTTATCACGAAAATTTTGTAGATTGGCCAACCTCTTGGTCAAGCACGCACTAAATATGCACTAAGCTTTAGTGTGCTAAAGTCCCATTTGGCCAAGTCGGAATTCCCACAAAATTCTATTTTCTCTGTCCCAGTTGGCTCTGACCTTTACTTCACTAAACTACCACCGGAGATCAGTGTATGGCGTTCTAAGCGAGCAATGTCAATCTTGTCCACTATCAATAGCAAATCCCCCTCTCCTTCTCAACTCAATCTTTACCTACAACTTTGCAGCATTTCAAAGTCTTTAAATAAAGGAAAACAAGCCCATCAAATGATAATCGAATATGGGTTCGATAAAAATCCCTTCCTAGTCACCAAATTAGTTCAAATGTATGCGGATTGTGATGATTTGGTGTCTGCATGGAAGTTGTTCGACAAGTTGTTAAACCCAAATGTCTTTGCTTGGACTGCGATCCTTGGTTTCTATTCGAGGCATGGAATGTATGAAGAATGTGTGAGAGCGTATGGTGAAATGATTTTGAAAGGTGTTTTGCCTGACGGGTACGTGTTTCCGAAGGTCTTAAAGGCATGTTCACAGCTCTCAAGCGTAAAAGTGGGATTTCTGGTTCACAAAGATGTGATCATACGTGGGTTTGAGCTTAATGTGCAAGTTTGCAATTCATTGATTGATATGTATTCCAAATGCAAAGATGTTAGGAGTGCTAAACAGGTTTTTGATGAGATGGTGGAAAGAGATTTATTGTCATGGAATTTTATGATCTCTGGATATGTGTGCAATGGGATGCTTGGGTTGGCTGTAGAACTATTTGATTGTATGCATTTGGATGTTTGTGAACCTGATGTTGTTACTTTGAATACGGTAATGGATGCTTATTGCCGACTAGGGCACAATGACGAGGCTAAGAGAATCTTTGAACAGATTAAGGAGCCTAATATCATTTCATGGACCACCTTGATTTCAGGATTTTCAAGGATTGGGAATCATGAATCATCTTTGAAGATTTTCAGGGATATGATGGATGGCAGCAGGGTGTACCCCGATTTGGACTCACTTTCTGCTGTCCTCGTGTCTTGTCGGCATCTGGGGTCTTTGCTTAATGGGAAAGAAATCCACGGTTATGGGATAAAAATAGGATCTGGCATTGCATTTTACAGCTCAGCTGGCCCTGCATTGTTGATATTATATGCCAACTGTAGTAGAATTCAGGATGCTATAAATGTATTTAGATTGATGAACCCAGCTGATGTTGTTTCTTGGAATGCCATGATTCTTGGTTTTATTGATTTAGGAATGGAGGATTTGGCACTTGAATGTTTTAGAAAAATGCAAAGAGCACAGGTCAAAGCTGACCAAACGACAATATCTATGGTTTTGCCGACATGCAATTTGAAATTTGGAAAACAAATTCACGCCTTTGTTAGGAAAAGTAGTTTTGATTTGGTTGCCCCGGTATGGAATGCAATGATCCATATGTACGCCAAATGTGGATGCATTGAATCTGCATACTCTGTATTTTCTAACATGGTCAATAGGGATTTAGTAACATGGAACTCAATGATTGGAGGCTTTGGAATGCATGGGGATGGCAGAGCTGCTCTTGAGCTTCTGCAAGAGATGAATCATTCAGGAATTTGCCCAAATTCTGTAACTTTTACTTCTGTTTTGTCGGCTTGTTGTCACTCAGGTCTTGTGGACGAGGGTCTTCAAGTCTTCTACAGTATGACGAAGGAGTATAGCGTCATCCCCAGCATGGAACATTATGCATGTGTTGTTGACATGCTAGCACGTGATGGTCAACTTGAAGATGCAGTTAATTTTATTCATAGGATGCCTTTGGAGCCTGATAAGCGTATTTGGGGAGCTCTGCTAGCTGCCTGCCGAGCCCATCAAAATGTTAATATTGCAAAGCTTGCTGCCGAACAGTTAGTCCTGTTGGAACCGGAAAATTCTGGCCACTATGTCACCCTGTCTAATATATATACAAGAGCTGGAAGATGGGAAGATGCTGTGCAGGTGAGAAAGCAAATGGAAGCCCGAGGATCACTTAAAACATCAGGAAATAGTTGGTTTGAATGTGGTAACTAGAGAAATGAAAAATCTAATGAATTGACATATTGGTGCTTTGGGTTTAAAAGTTGAGCTTGATCCAATTTAGGAAGCCCATGTCGCCTGATCTTCATTTTGTACAACTTATTAATTAGTCAGGGTTTTGCAAATTTAATTTGTGTGCTAGCAAGCATTTTGATGAGTGAAGCAAGGCCCATCCCAGAGAAAAAGAGAAAATGAGCCTAAAATGCACAATGTAAGGGTAAATGTGTGTGAGTGAGGCTGTGAGCGTAAGAGAGTGCACAAGGTCAGAAGCCACTGTGTAAGAGTGAGAGAATGGTAAGAGTAGCTTCTGTTTCAATTGTTATGTGCAAGTTTTTTTACTTAATCTTATTTGGTTATTTTCTCATGTTTATTAAATCAGCTTAGATGTCAAATGATGCATACATATCATTGCAAGTTATTTATTTGCATGAAATGTTATGCGAAACATGGATGTTGTAATTTGTAGTGATGATCACTGTTTTTTCTTTGTTTCTAATTCTCACACGCAGGAAGCAAGCATGTGTCAATGCAGTTACCCAGAAAATTTTCTGGCTTGACAAACCTCTTGTTCAATGGAAGGTATGGCATGAAACATTCTGTACACTCACATTTATTATATAGACAAAAGCACACACAACGTAGACATACGTTTCTTCGTGCACTTTTATTGTTAAGCTTCTTACAAATACAAAATCAATGATGCCAATTGGCTCCCATGTTGTACAAGCGTTGCCTTTAGAAATTCAAATGAGTACATCTAATATTGTAGTATCATGCATTAGCTTTTAGCTTGCTTGATCTAGTTTCTGACCTCCTCATGGCACTATTTTTGAGTTTTTATTTGATGAGTGAGGTTTCTGGATTGGAATTATGAACCCTATGATTTTCAATTTCATAGTTTATTCTAAGAGAACATACATATGCAGGCACATTTTTGTAACTCTTAAGTGACCGCTATTTTGTTGAAATTAGAAATGTGGATACAGTGGTAAACAAGCGCAAACGTCTAAGACCTGGAAAAATTTCACCTCAGCGCCCTGTTCCAGATGATATACCAAGGCCTCCTTATGTCAAATCTAAAACATCACCTGGAATTGCAAGTGGACCTGAAGTGCATGATGAGAAAGGGATAGAATGCATGAGAGCCTCTGGAAGGCTAGCAGCACAGGTTCTTCAATGTGCTGGAACTTTGGTCAAGGTGAATTCTGCTTCTGGCTTGTTAATCATCAATTTGAGGTCATTTTTACCGTTTGGCTTTTACCAGAAAATCCAAGGCTGTGCCAAAAAGTAGGCTGCATTCTAGTAGTGCAGATTCAAAATGCTTATTTCCCAAAACCCCCGCTCCCCTCTAAAAGAAAAGAAGGAAAATGTTTTTCTTCAATTTGCTGCTCTCTTAAGATTGTAGATTTGGATTTGGTAAAAACTAGGTGTTGCATGTTTAATCTCTATAATATTTTCTCAACTGGTCCTTTCGTTTTTCTTTTGATCATTGTAATTAAGTTCTACAGTTATTAAGCTACTTGGGTACTTGCATGATGCATTTAAGATTGTTCAATATCTATTTGTTAATTTTCATTGTTAACTGACAAGTGATTGGGGATGGATTTGTGACTTTGATTGCATGATGTTGGAGAGGTGGGTGTCTTGCTCTGTATGAAATCTTTAGTTGTTGCTTCTGTTGGCAGCCAGGCACAAAGACAGATGAAATTGACCAAGCTGTTCACCAAATGATAATTGATAACGGGGCCTACCCTTCACCACTTGGCTATGGTGGGTTTCCAAAGAGTGTATGCACATCAGTGAATGAATGTATTTGCCATGGAATACCAGATTCCCGAGCACTTGAGGTCCTTTAATATAAGTTCTTTGCTACAAAATTGTATGCTTCTAAATAATCAATACTTTCAGATCAAACTGACATCTTTTGGTTTTTGGCAGGATGGTGATATAGTTAATATTGATGTTACGGTCTATTTAAATGTGAGTGATATATTTTAAGCATGCATAATTTGAATAAACTGACATGAGATGGACATAATTGGAGTTGAGGTTTTGACATTGCTATCTATATTAAATGGCTGGCACAGCTCAACTTGTTTTAGTTTGTTTTATATTATATAAATTATGCTTATATTGCTAGATTATCTGAATGCCTCGTGCAACCAGTCTCTTGCTCCTTTATAGGCTGGGTTCCAAACTTCTGATACCTTCTTGCTGGAATTGTTTGCATAATTGTCATTCTTTTATCAGGATAATTACATCTTTTTACCTGTTTGACAATGCATAATTTTTCGATCGAATGCATCTTCAATGACTTTCCAAGATCATGCTTTAGTATCTTGTATCTTTATCCATTTGATGGGTTTGTATTTTACAGGGGTATCATGGTGATACATCAACAACTTTCTTTTGTGGAGATGTTGATAATGAGACAAGAAAGTTAGTTCAGGTGGAAATATCTTTCTTTTAAATTTTGTGGAAGCCCATTGTTTTTCTACGTATTTGTTACGGTGAGCAATAATGTGATAAAAAATCTTCACTAATCAAGATTTTTTATTTTTTATTTTCTTTTTAGAGTTTCAGGGTTTGTTCTTTGTAGGTAGATGAGCAGAAAGTTCCCATTAGTTTCACAAGAATTCACTTCACTAAATTATTTGCAAATTAGTAGCCCATGTATGTAACTTTGCTTACTTTCTGTAGCTAATATCTTCCAAATGCCATCTCTTACAATCTGGTGCTCGTCTAGAAGTGTTGTTCACTGACTGGTTATAGATAACAAACTTAAAAAAGATGTTTCAGCAGCCCCTGTTTTTGTGCTTTTGGGCTTCCTTTGTTTGTTCTTATACGTATAATTTCAACTTATTCATTGGTACTTATTGGTGGCATGAAAGTTTATGAATCATGGTAATTCTATCTCCCACTTCTAAAGCTACAGATCTGTAGTGAGACATCTTGTATAAGAACCTCTCCAGGCAAATTGTCAATTGTATGACTTTGGGTGAAGAATAAATTTTTATACTTCTGGAGATATTCTTGTATTATAGTTATGCTTACAAGATTTAATTTTGAAGTATTGCTTTAGGTAACTAAAGAATGTCTCGACAAGGCAATCTCAATATGTGCGCCAGGAGTGGAGTATAAGAAAATTGGCAAAACAATCCAGTAAGGCATTTTCTTCTCCACTCCCTTCCCCATATGCTGTAGTTCTCTGTTTCTTATATTTAGGATTCAGCAGTAGCATTGGCGCAGTAAATTTTAAATGTGTCTTCTTGTCCGGAGGCTCTGTCACATGCATGCATACATGAGTAACATATGGATTGATAATTAACTTTTTTCTAATAATCACCATTTTTCTCCCTCAATTAGAGACCATGCAGACAAAAATCGCTATGGTGTAGTTCGACAGTTCGTTGGTCATGGGGTTGGACGCGTCTTTCATGCTGATCCAGTTATTCTACACTTCAGTAATCATTCTGAACTTTCTGCTGCTCTTCAAGCAAATCATGCAAATTATTTATTGAAAACTTACGGTCTAGTAATATTATTTAGACTCATTATATTGACAACTGAAGACCTAGAAGTACTTAGCTGTACTGTCATAGAATCATCTACGATATAGTTATCTACTAGTTCATGAAAGGACCCCTGGATTTACCTGGAAGTGAAGTTCGTAAATTGAGTAACATAAAGTATTAACCTCTCCTTCGTAAATTCAGCGACATGTTGTCACTAGTAATATGCATGGATGCGCACTGCACACATAGGGTGCATCTAGAATATCTGCTAACAGCTGAACATTCCGGTTGAAGTGATGCTTGCTATTCCTTGCAGGGAACAATGATAGTGGACGCATGTTATTAAACCAAACCTTCACAATAGGTAATGCATATTCATTATTCGAACTTAGCTTTTCTTTGTTTTATACGACCATATTTCTCACAATGGACCTGTATTTGTAAAAACTTGTAGCTTATTTTATTTATCATGTACTTGGTGTGCAGAACCGATGCTGACAATGGGTAGCTATAATGCTGTAATGTGGGACGATAACTGGACGGTAGTCACAGAAGATGGAAGCTTGTCAGCACAGTTCGAACATACCATTTTAATAACCGAGGATGGGGCTGAGATACTAACTCAGTGCTAGCGGTGGTGCAAGACCTTGTACGAGAGAACCTATAGATCCGCAATTCTGGGGATTATACTCGATTGGATCTGCATCTTCCAAGTAAAAATTTCTATATTGGAAGTGCAAATATTATTTCGCATTCACTGTTATGTTAGGTGATTCCTACTTCTATACATACCAAATATATTAACATTGTTTCTCACAAGTGTAGTATGTTATACAAGAAGCAGCTTTACGTGGTCTTTATACATTTGATTGTTTCTTTCATATAGTGACATGTAATTATCAACATGAATTGTCGAAATAGTTGTGCTCAGCGTGTTAAACTTTCGTTAGGGATAATTCTTCAATGTCGTGACTCATGAAAGCGGTATTTCACCGATTTGTGCCTACAAATGCCCTGCTATACATGCTATTTTAGTGGTGAGATGGTATTTCTTTTCCAACAGATTAAGATGTCTCTGTAACTTCAGGGCATGTCTAACGAACGCTTCAATGTCTAACGGACCGAAAAAGACCTGAAATTCACGTTGAATGGTGTGTTTTCAAATGTATGTCTATCCGGGCATTCCTTCAAAGTTCTTCCTGGCATGACGTGTGCCTAAGCAGTTTTGTATGTAAAGGTTGTTTGGCCAACGCAATCACAATGTCGAACCAATGATCTCAACAGCTTGATTAAAAGAGATGTGGCTAGAAAATTGGTATATGCAATTTATACCTTGATGCTTGTAATGCTGGTTTAACTTTGCTTTAATTTTAGGTTTCACTTTATCCCGTAGGCCTCGTTTGGTTGGCGGATCAAATCAGACTTCAAGCGGGCCACCAACCAGGATAGTAATTACTAATTATTATATGAATAACAAGACAATTTTAGTGTATGACAAGAAGTCAGTGAAGTGGAGAGGTAGGACCCTTATTGTTTCCAAAAGGAGAACCTAGGTTGGTTCGTATTAGGGACCTAAAATCAATCTTTCCATCTCTCTGTCGTACTATTGTGCTGTTCTTAACGTGTGAGTAACTGGATCTGCTCAAAGTAGGCAAAAGGAAATGGGAAATCAGTTGGTCCTTGATTTGCTGATTTGGGCAATTAAAGTATTAACATCGATAATTTGCTTGTACAGTCTTGGGATCTAAGAACCCATTCTTTTCATGTAATATATATATATATATGAAAAATATAATGCACGGGTGTGTGGGTTAAAAGTTTGGAAATTTACCTATTTATATACATATATACATGCATATATATAACTATAAGAGGTTCATTCCATGCATCGTCCCATTGCTGGGTTTAAAATTGATCAAATAATGATGAGGCAGACACATTCTCTGCGCGATGAAATAAACCCACCAAGCTAAGGTGATAGAATTACCGTTCTCGGCGTTGATGGACTTTTTGAGGCATCTCCCTGCAACCACATTTTTTTTTCTAAAAAAAAAAAAGAAAAAGGAAAAAGAAGGGGAACTAGCATGTGGTTTTGTTACAACAGTCCATCCTTTTTGGGGCTGTGAAGACTCATGAAGGCATTTCAGCCTCCTCTAGCCACCATTGTGCAATTCACCGGCATCAGGAATCGAACCCAAGACATGCCATGTGGAATATA
>JAOTRO020000003.1:1613774-1625614 GCA_028566515.2 Pyracantha coccinea | reverse complement strand
GATCAAATAATTGTGAGGCAGGCACGTTCTCTGCGTGATGGAATAAACGCATCAAGCTATGGTGATATAATTACTGTTCTAAGCATTGATGGTGGAGAACTTAGAGGCATCTCCCTGCCATATTTTCCTTAAAAAAAAAAAACAGTTGGTAGTTTTACCATGACAGTCCATTCTTTCGAAGGTCAGAAAGATTCATAGAGACATTTCAGCCTTCCCTGACCGTCATCGTGCGATTCACCAGCGCTACAAATCAAACCCAAGATATACCGTATAGAATACAAGCTTGAATTCGTTCCTAACCACTGAGTCATCCCCGTGGTAATTTTCCCTGCAACTACATTGACTTTCCTTGAATCCAAACTACAAGTCTATATATGAAAATACTCTCTCTCTCTCTCTCTCTCTCTCTTATTTCCTTAGAAGCATTTATTTCGATTGACATATTGTCTAAAAAGAAAACATTTTCTAATATAACATATATGCACACTAATCCTTTTGTCGCTGCTGACAATGTAGGGGACCAATTATGGAATGAAAACCTTAAGGGGACCAAAATATGATGGGTAATATCTCAGGAAGTTAGAAAGATACTTGAAACTCGAAGGCTGCATGAAACTGTTACACGAATTGTTGTACCTACACTTGACATCAAATTGCAATAACCCCATGTTTTCTCAACCTTTGAGGTACTGTATCATCAAATATCTTTTAATGAAAAATTAGGATCCATCCCTTATTTTTTTTATTTCATTCGTTGAAACCTTATTTCTTTTATTTTTTTATCAAGGTTTTTTTTTATTTTTGTCCATGTCATTAATTCAACAATAAAATATTTACATGTCAGCATATTTAAATTTTATAATTAAGAAATATTTAATAATTCCCAAATAGATTCATTTAGTGTCTAAAATGCTAAATTTGCAACCATTTTTAATGGAAAACTAATGAAAAAGGTTTGAAAACTTTAAGTTTTAACTAAAATGACAAAAATAAAGGGTAAAGTGAATAGTACCACGATTGACTTTTTAGTGTAAAAATATGATTTTTTGTTAAAGTGAACAGTACTGAGAACTTTTCGTTAAAGTTTCATTTTTTTAATATGTACTAATTTTTTTTAAATTTAATTTGTATACAAATATATATTTTTTTTTGTGAGCGCATTTTAAAATTTTTATTTGTAATCATAATTTATTTATAATGTACCCATTTTTATTAAAAAAAAAATGTACCATTTTATTGTATATATTTTCCATATCCGAAGACGTCAAATGTGCACAGATCAAATCAGATCAGATCAGATCAGATATTTTCCACATCCCAAGAAGTCCACGTACAATTCGGTAAAAAACCTAAATCACCCACACGGTGACATTAACATTACTCGCACCTCTCCGCCCTCTAATTAACATACACGTGGCAAAACCTATAAAGAAAGACCTTATGTCCTCCCTTCGTCCAAGAGACTATTTTCCCGTCCGCGCCTCCACCCCACTCTCTCTCTAGTCATTTTCCTTCCAACCAAACAGTCCAAAATTTTCCCGGAAAATTCCAAAAAATGGACTCGACGCCAATTAACTGGGAAGCCCTAGACGCTCTCGTTATCGATTTCGCCAAATCGGAGAAGCTAGTCGAAGACGACGACTCCGCCTTTACGACGTCGCCTTCCCCTTCCTCTTCCTCTTCCCCCTCCTCTATCTCCTCCTCGTCGTACCACTCGAGATTGGTCATTCGTCAGATCAGGCGGTCGCTGGAGGCGGGTCACATTGACGCCGCCATCGGTCTCCTCCGCTCCCACGCCCCTTTCATTCTCGACGATCACAGGCTCCTCTTCCGCTTGCAGAAACAGGTATTCCACCTGTTTGGCTGCCGAGAAAACGCTGGAAAATGTTGTCAATTGCAGTTTCTAGGGTTTTATTTTTCGAATTATTAACTTTTGGTCATTTCTTTTGAAGAGGTTTATTGAGCTGTTGAGGAGAGGGACCGCAGAGGATCGTGACTCTGCAATCAATTGCTTGAGGAATGCTCTTGCTCCATGTGCCCTTGACGCTTATCCGGTACTTAAAAACTTAGTTCTTTGCGTTGAGCCTCGTAAAGTTTGTTGCTTTCACTAAGCTTGTAAGGGAATTCACTACTAGGAACTAGAGATGTTTGCTATAGATCTATGTAATGTTTCTATCAAAATTGAGCAAATATAGAAACTGGGTTTGTGCTGTTTTACTAAATGTTTGACGCCGGTTGCTTCTGTCGGTTCGATTATGGATTCTTATGGAGGGTTTTATTGCAATTTAAGGAAGCATATGAGGAATTCAAGCATGTTCTTCTTGCTTTTATATATGACAAAGAAGACCAATCTTCTCCTGTAGCAACCGAGGTGGGATACTATGTGTAATGTATACGCAGCTACGAACAATGATTCTTTTTATTTTTCTCCCATACTATACATGTCGACTGAGGTAAATGGATGTTTGCTTTATGTTTTTCAGTGGTCTGAAAGGAGGAGGTTTGACATTGCTGGATTAGTTTCTACTGTCTTGAGAGCCTATTTACATGCTTATGATCCGGTCTTCTCGATGGCACTGAGATATTTAATAAGGTGTTACCTCTTTGACTTTGGTTTAGTTGCTTGCAATCTATATTATTATGTTTTTTGGGTGTGAGTGAGTGATTGGGTACCTCTTTGTGGGGATGCAGCACTGGCACTAGAATCATTGTAGTTATCTTTTAAAGTTATCCCTGTCTTATGCAGCATCCACAAGGGCTTTTGTTTTCGTCAAGGAATTTCGTCGCCTATTTCAGATCTTACTCATAGGTTACTTCTAGAGGAGCGTGATGCCCCTGCAGCACCCCAGGAGAGCCTGTTTGAAGCACCTCCTTTTGATGAGGTGAGATTATCTACAATTTGAACATTTTTTTCGTAGATGTTAAAAATAGAATTATCATATGGGTCAGCATCTTAAGGGTGATACATGTATCCACATATTTTCCCTGTATTCATGTGTTAGAAAATCAATTAATAAAGCCATCAATTACACTGCTAAGCATGTCTTTATTGATTTCATTCTTGTATTGGAAAACCAGGTGGACATTCAAGCTCTTGCACATGCTGTAGAGCTCACAAGACAGGGAGCAGTAGATAGTTTGAGATTTGCTAAGGGTGATTTATTTCAGGCATTTCAGGTTATTAATTGCTTACTGATGTAATTATTATAATTACCACAAATTTGATTTATTTATATATTACATTCATCAAGTTCATAATTCGTAGGAAAGTGGTGATGTATGGAGGCCTTTTCTTTTGCCACCTAGGTTCATACCTCTTAATTTTTATGCTATACATACATTGTTACATATAATTAAAAGAATAAGAAACATACTGTTAGTTATATGTATGAATGAAAAATGCGTATTTAAGGAGTAGGGACTGATCTGATTATTATGGGGGTAGAACTGATTTTGGCCTTGTGCACAATGCTTGCATGCTATTGCTTCCCTGAGAGAGTGCACCTAATGATGCCAATGCACGTTATCTTCCTGCTCATAAATCCTGTAAATCGTTTATAATGTTGTTTGAAATGTCATATATGGTTGGCTTAAATATTTTGAGTGCACTAATAACGAAACTTGTGCTTATATACTGCAGAATGAGTTATGTAGAATGAGATTTGATGTTACCATGCTCGACGAGCTGGTTCGTGAGTATTGCGTTTACAGGGGCATTGTGGATTCTGGTTTTGCAACTTCTGATGGTGAAACTTGTGAACTTTTTTCTTTCATCCTTATCTTCTAATGTTTTGTTGAGTGAGTGTGTGCGCTTGTTTTTTTCATTTTAACTTGTCAGACTCTGACTACTACTGATCTACCTATCCAACGTAGTGTCTGGGGTGCAAAGCCTTTCCAAATCCTTGAAAGTTGATCAACCGGTGATTGGGCATTCTCTGTCAAGAGGCTCTTCTCATGAGGTGGATTATGGTGCCAGCAAACATTCTGATGGTGAGATTTCTGTGAATAATGATAAGCTAGGTGGTTCCCCTGGAAAGAGTTCTGATGTGACTAGCATGCAAGGAATGGATATTGAAATGCGTTATGTTTGTGAGCCATCAAGCAATAATGAAGATTGTAGCACCAGTGGATCACATCAGCCTGATAAACTGAGAGTTTCACAAAGAAGACCCAGTGCACCTGCGGAAAGAAGTAAACGCAAGCGATGGAGGGGAAGACAAGATGATCTTGATTTTACTTCTGGCATTTCCTGTAATGAGATGAGTAAAGACTCTAAAGAGCTTAGCACAACTGACCTGGTTTCCAATACGTATTCATCAAGGGAACATCAGGTTCTGTATTGTTCGAATTACTTATTATGTAGTAGTGGTAGTATTGGTTAGTGTATTGGTTGTGATTTGACAATGTTGCTTTGCAGGCTTCAGAATGCTTAAGTTTAGGCGTTAACAGTTTGGACGATAAATATGAGATTCTGCTTGGGATGAAGGAACTAGCTAGCAAAGGAATGGCTGCGGAGGTTGTGGAAGAAGTTAATTCTATGGACCCAAATTTTTTTGTACAAAATCCTGTTTTGCTCTTCCAACTTAAGCAGGTACTTAGCTCATGTATTGTAAATAGCTGTGTTGAAGTAATGGTTGTAAATCATACAGTATTATACAAAACTTTACATTCTGATGTTTTCATCAACTGTAGGTTGAATTCCTTAAGCTTGTAAGCTCCGGCAATCATTCTAGTGCTCTGAAGGTTGCATGCTCTCATTTAGGTCCTTTAGCTGCAAGTGATCCTGCTTTACTGAAACCCTTGAAGGAGACTTTGTTAGCACTGCTCCAACCTAGTGAAGATGCACTTGGGAAAGGCTTGCCCTTACATGCTCTTGCAACTTCACTCCAGGTATGCCATGACTTGCTGTTATAATTCACGTTAATAGGAACTGCAGATGCTTTATATTTATTTTTTATCCTGTATTGTGTACTCTAAAAAGGGCTTTAAGGGTGCAAATGGTGCTCGCTGTTGAACTTCGTTTCTACTAGGTTTATAAGATAACCACCAAGAAATCGTTTTGCTCTCTGGATATGGTCTTCAATGTAATTTATACAATGTACCATGCCATAAGTAAGAAGTAAACATTTGCTTCTGTCTGGGATAGGTTGCAATTGGTAGGAGGCTTGGCATTGATGAGCCGCAGCTTATGAAAATAATGAGAGCAACCGTTCACACACATAATGAGTGGTTTAAACTTCAAATGTGTAAAGACCACTTTGAAAGTCTATTAAAGATTGATTCCTTGAAAGAAGTTAATACTCCTTCACTTGCTGCTGCTGCTGCATCGAAGTCAAATGCAGATAGTTGCTCTAACGGGTCTTCCCAAGTTACAGTATCTTCAAGCACCAGGATGGTGGAAGATGGTAGCAGCCTGACTCAAGTGTCATCTAGAGATGTTGTGTGTGATGAAAATGCAATACTAAAAGTAATGGTGAGTTTTATGAACTGAAGTTGCACATCTCTATTTTTCTAAATTGTTGCATGTGGAAGCATATTCAATTTTATTCATAGTGAATTTTCCCTTACTGATGAACGTGACAGTTTCACTTGCTTGGGCTCATCAATGATAAGAATCTATAGATATCTATCTGTTGCACGTTGTTGTCACTACCGTGTTCAGTCAGCCGTATGGCTAAGATTTCTTATAATCCAATTCCACTATTTGCACTTGCATAAATATACTTTTGACTGCAACTAGACTATGATATTCGTCTCTTTTAATATAAACCACATCTTCTAAGTTCAAACATCGGTTCGTTCACTTAAAACAAATCTTACTGTTGTGGATGGTTGCAGGAATTTCTAGCTTTGCCCAGGGCTGATGCTATCCATCTTCTTGCACAGTACAACGGAAATGCCGAGACAGTCATTCAGCAGATATTCGCTTAGTTTGTATTGTAGCCGGTTTTGTAGTTACTTATAATTGAATTTTGCCTATTATTTTATTCAATTTATGCATGAAGAGTTTCCAATTTAGGTAGACAGACATACGCGTAGTTGTAACAGATGTACAGATACGGTAGCGTTTCTTGTTAACACTTACACTTGTACAGTGTCATCGTATGGTGATTATGTCTGAAAAAAGCAGCCATTAATAAAACATTGCTGGTTATTCTAAAGAGGAATAAAGTGCTTGTTGGATGGTTGGATTGATTTTAGTTCCTGGAATTTTCTCTGTTTTTTTGTTTGTAAGCTTTGAGGTACGTCGATACGCGGGAAAAGGTTTGATTTTGGGATTTTCTATGGTGCTATTGTGTATAGGATGCTCTGAAATTTTTGACCGTTTGATCTATGATAAAGAAAAGGACAAAAACTGAGATCTAATGGTGAAAATGCCTAGAGTATCCTATAGTTCAGGCCACCATAGAATTTTTGCTTGTTTTTGTTCTGTTGGAAAAAGATAAATATTATGAAATTTCACTCAAACTAAAGGCTGAAGTACAGTTGGAGCCTCACCCCTTGTTTGTGTAATTGAGGCTGCTGTGGATGATTATTATTCTAATCCCCACTTTGACATGCCTTTTTTTTCAACTACTTCATTTTAAAGTTAAACAGTTAAAAGTGTTTGGTAAAAATAAAATATCATACTTATTTTAAAAGCAATGACTCCTGCTTGTAGATTATGTTTAAAAGCTACTTTAATAAAAATGGGAGTTAAGCCTTTTAATGAATATTTTTAGTTTTTGTAATACGCTCATTAATTTTAAAATATGACATTATTTATCCTTCTAGACACATTTTATCATTGGAGAACAAAGTGATCACACTACAAACCCTAACCTCTTCCAGCGTCATTGCCAGCACCACCACCACCACCATACCCAACCAATACCTCTTTTTACCGGAACCACCACCACCATCATCACAACCATTGTCTTCGCCACTGTTATTGTCGTCATCACTCACACTTTCATGTCCATTTTTTTTTTCATTATATGCAATTATATCATTTTTACTCTAAAATTTACTAAACAATTTTACACTGTTTTTCATACTCACAGCACTTTAAAAAATACAATTTATTAAATGCTCAACTGCTTTATTTTACAGTTAATTATTCTTAAAATACAACAGAAGTAGTTTAAGAAAAAAAGATTATAGCAATCCCAAATTGAGTCTAAATTTTCAATTTTTTTTTTAAATCTAATAGAAAATATACAATTTACTGTGATGATTTTGAATCCCGAAGCTTCTTTTCATCCGACAGTAACTTTGCAAACCTACAAGCACGCAGACGATGATGATGAGTCCATGACTAAAAAATTCAGTAAAAATGTTTGATTCTGCATTAGCAGACACCTAAAAGTGATTTTTCTTTTCTTGCTTCTCTACATTTATCTTTATTTCTAATTATTGAATTGAATAAATCAAACGAAATTAATGATTATGAATGTGTAAGAAAAAAAAATGTGAAAATCATTTCTTTCAATAAAATTAGTGAGAAACACTTTAAGGATCAAACCATGAAAAAGACTTATAGTATAATTAATGATAGTACATTTCAAGGGGTTCTCTTTTCTTTAATGCTACGAGTACTTTAGCCGTTAAATTTAATTTTTACAAGTGTTAGCTCTTCTATTTTCAATCATAGCCAATCATTGTACCACTCAATGCTACCGATCATTGAAGAAAAATAACAGTGCTCAAATGTTTTCTACTATAAAATAAAATTTTGAAAGGGGTTATTTGCTCACAATCCCAATATTAAATTTGTGGTTACCTCTGAAGTGTTTCTTCATTTGTGCCCTCATCCTCAACTGGTTCATAGAGACAAGTATCCAAATTCACGCGACAAACTGGTTTCTTGAGTAATTTTCTTCCCACTTCCACTAGATTTTCCAAGTTTTCCCGTGTAGCTTTATCAACTGAAGCTACATCTCCCTCTAGTGTGTCCGCCTAGTTTCCCAATATTCAACAACAAATTACACTGTAAGTCAGTTATATATATAATTATAGGCTCGTTTGATACCATTTCGTTTTTCGTTTTTCGTTTTTAACCAGATATTTCAAACTTACGTCAATTCTGAGGTAGTTCTGTTCAGAACGGAGAGCTTGGAAAACCGCAGAGTTATGGTAATCAACCATATCGCAAGTTGCTTCATCAAAGCAATCCAACAAAGGAGTTGACCCATTAGTGTACAACCAGCTTATAACATTCCATTTTGCAGCTTTCTTGGCATTGTATTTGAGTTCACTCCTGTCCGAACCCGTCCCCAGTGAAATCAGTAGGAAACGATCATACAAGTCCTTTAGCTCAATCTTCAAGTAATCTTGATTCTGGCTCGTAATTTGTTTTATCACTTCACTAATGGCAATCAAAGACTGCAATTATATGTAAGGGCAAGCAAACAATTTTATCAACAATGCTACACTCACCAAATTTGAATAACAACTTATGACGCGTCAATATATACATGACTTTATCTTACTAGCTAGTTCGATAATATTCTTTTATCAGATTTAAACTGCTAAAATAAAGTTTGTATTGTTAGATTGTGAATCTAACCTATGTATTCAAACAAAAATAAATTTGATCGGTTGTCCATTCCATATGCTTAATATTGTTAGACACCCTGACAACGGAACACCACTCTTCCTTGAGTTGCATTGGATATAATAGATGTAGATCAAATTAGGGTTTTTTCTTATCATGAAAACTTTGCATTCTGCAAATTGTTGTTCAAGAGTATCACCGGATTATTTGCGGCTATGCCACCATCGATGAGGTTGAACTCTTCGGATTCTCCTTGTTGATCCTTGTTCTCAAAATAGTATGCAGGAAGGTAAGTTGGTGCTGCTGAGGTACCAATGCAAATGTCTGAAAGTCTAGCATTCAGCACTGGACGGCTTGACACCTTGATCATGAGAATATTACTTAGCTTACTAATGATTATTTGGCTCATGAAATTGTTGAATTCTCATACAATTAGTTAATATATATATATATATGTATGTATGTATGTATATTGAGTAAATTAACAACCTGATAAGAGGAAAATATGACAGGAAGAAGTTTCTTGATGTCAAAAGTTGGGACAACCAGGTTCGTCAAGGTTTGGTCCAACCTTTTGTCCCCTATTATCTCTCCTACAAGCTTGTGCAAATACTTTCCATCATACTTTGGTCCTGTTAGAGCTTTCACTAGATCTTTAACTGTGGCACAAAGTCCACTAGTTCACGAGAAGCCAAGAGCAAAAAAAAGCGTTAATTAATTAACTTCGTTACTGCATGCATGAATACTATAACATGCGTCGAGCTAAAATAGTTCATAATAATGTTCTTTTGCTCGACCTGTGTTGTTAGCTTGTCAAATATAATCAATTTGATCAACGATTTAGACTAACAGTTTGACAACATAAACATTTTCGTTGATAAACAAGTAAAAGATGCATTTTCCAAATGTTATTAATTTCATCGATATTACCTTGATTGTGGAAAAATTTTAGGGCAGTTGGAAAGGTAAAATGGGACAATGTCTTTTGCAGCGAATAATGGTCTGTTATTTTCGTTTGGAGCTGCTAACATGGTCGCAATTAGACCTCCTGTACTTGTTCCAGAAATCACGTCAAAGTAATCTGCAAGCCTTGCATCTTCTCCATCTAGTTTCTAAGTATTAATAATTAGCACCATTCCATTAGCAATGTAATTATGTAAAAGTTATTATATCTAAAATGAAAGTGTTACCAAACGAGCCTTTAGATTAGAATGCGGAATATTCCTAGTTTGTTACCTGAAGTTCAGATTCAAGGTAAGCGAGAAGAACACCGGGGATGATCCCTCTAATTCCTCCTCCGTCTATACTGAGAATCGTTATGAGGTTTCCATATCTTGGGGTTGAGCTTCTTTTTTCCATTTGTTGATGGAACAGAAAATATTTGGAAGGAGTTTTGTTGATGCTATAGAAGTAGACAAAGCTTGGTGATAGATCAATATATAAATCAAGATTAGGTCAATATATAAATCAAGATTAGCTAGCTAGTACGTTGCGAAATTACTTCAGTTTAAATCAAATTGTCGTAGATCAATAGATCAATCTTTGATGATCGTGACTATTAGGAATAAACTTTTGATAGTTCAAATTCAAACGGAACGATACAATCTTTGCCCAAGATATTAAATTGTTGTCTTTTAATAAAACAACACAGATTTTCGGATCACTTCCACATCTATGTATAGGCTCCTTTTTGTTGACCCACGAGTCAAAATTCGTTTTCACATCTCCTTACTTGATGAGGAAGAAAACTGAACAAATTCACCAAAAAATAGAGTAAGCTATGTCATTTGTTTTCTTACTTTTGTTCTTAGCCTAAAACCACATGGATTTCAAATAAATTGACAAATAATTAGCATTAAAAATTATTTCAGTTTTGGCAGAGTCCTCGAAACCTAAGCCATGTGGATTCAGAACCGGCAGTTGCACGGCAAATATTGCAAATTGAAGTAGTAGAACAATGAGTGTCCTAATTACAAAAGATTAAATCACAAATCGAAGAGATTTTGACATCTGATAAGTTAAATAAGATTAACCAAGAAATTAGGACAACAAAGTCATGACTCATGAGTCATTAGCCGTGCTCATGCAAGATTATTTAACAAATATTGTGTTAGTTAAGCATCCGGGTTTAATCTGATAGCGATTACCTATCAATAAAAATGTAAACCCACACGAAATTAATATGAGGTAGGCAATGAGATAATGTTATAAGAAATCTTAGGGTTGATCTTGAGAGGTTGGGAAGTGTAGGATACAAAGTTTAAAAACCAGATTGGGTGTATTATTGGATCACTTTGAACACTTGTATCTTTGGACTCTGTAGTGTGGGAATTAACAAGTATTATCATATAGGCAAAATCAGTCAAATTTCCTACCCATATATATCTATCCCATTTAACAAGTATTATCATTGGCAAAATCAGTCAAATTTCCTACCCATATACTATCATATCCCATACTTATTTAGGACGGAATCAGGTGGCACCTGATGGATGCAGTTAGACACTACATCTTCAAAAGAGGGAGAGATTTGAAACGGATTCATCGTCATTAACGTTTTAATTTAAAAAACAATGTTATATTGTAAAATTCTTACTATATAACATTGCATTATTAAATCAGAATGTAAGTAAGGATAAACCCGTTTCATGTAAGATGATCTCTTTCAAATAATTATATGTCTAACCAATATGTAACTACTAGCACCAACAACCGCAACCAGACTCTCGGATCCATGGCTAACATATTAACAGGTACATGCAAAACTACGTGGAGATTCATTATTTAATAATTCTTCTTCTTAGTACACCTACTATAAACACATAGATGATGAAAATAGCGAAAACTTTCAACGTCGTCACATGAACTCTATATACGTAATACTAGGATCCTCATGTAACTCGCCATCCAGAAGCATATATCAAATATTAGTTTCTCGCTGAAAATTCTCTGGCTAAAGAGGGAAAAAAGAAGAAGATATATTGTTTAATCTATAGTCCATTAATCACATATTCACCTTAAATCGCCCAACCCCGCTATATGCAATGAAGTTCCTTCCATTTTTATGATCAATATATTTGACTAAACTTTTACAAGCCGGTATTGATCATTTGTCGATATTTTTTTCTTTAATTTTTTTATGTTTTTCTACCACCGATATTTCCGATACAATCGATATTTAAGGACTTGTTTGGTATCTAACTTGAGAACAGAACTCAAAATTTTGATTTTTTTTTAAAACACATGTTTTGATTTAAAAATTTTAAATTCAAAACTTTGTTTGGTATGCAACTTCTCAAAACTA
>JAOTRO020000003.1:1588152-1606667 GCA_028566515.2 Pyracantha coccinea | reverse complement strand
CTGATCTGCACAGGCAGTTTTGACAAATTTGTTACATAAAACCTCACTTGTGCTATTTTTCTTTTATTTGCTTGACAAATCATATAAAACACAAAATCAATGTAAATAGCTCAAAAATATAAGGAACTAACTAAGAAAAGATGAGAGAATTTGATGTAAAATATATATAAATATGAGCTTATCACTCATCAGTTTGGACAAATGGGAGAATTTAACAACTCGTTAAGACCCGCTGAAAAGAAAGCAACCCAGTAGGTCTGTTTACCGAGAAATGCAACCCCTCCAATTAAATGGCATAGACCAAGGTTTGGATTTTTGAAGATTAATTGTGACGCTGCCTGGGATGCAAAGACTAAGAAAGGAGGAATTGGTTGGGTGGCTCACGACTTTGCTGGGATTCTCCCATTTGCTGGCGGGATTGGGGGTCTTTTCTTCCAGGATACAGCAAAGGGTGAAGGAATGGCGATTAGAGAGGCCTTGCCAGTTTGTGTTCACATGGGTGTTGAAAGGGTGAATAGTGGAGACGGATGCTAGGGCTGTATGTCAGATGATAAACAAGGTGGAGGATGCCGCTGCTTGCATGGATAGTGTCTTCCATGATATTTGGCCTTCTTCTTTCTTTGGAATCTGCTAAGGTAGCCTACAAACATCGTGAAGGTAAGGCGGCACATGTAGTTGCATCTTTTCTTTTCTTTTTTTCTTTTTTTTAAAAAAGGTTGGCACTCATAGTCGGGATTGTACAGAACCTAAGTTCTTATTTAATGATCTTGTAAAGGATATAAACATTTCGATAGGACTATAGTAAATTCATCTTTTGGCAAAAAAATTAAATAAATAAATAAATAAAATACTAGCTTATATTGAAATAAATAAATGACACGCTTTAAACCACATGAATTACAAACCCTTAAAATAAGTGGTGACTATTGTGTTGCCTCCAAAAAGCTTCCATACAACATGATTACAGACTAAATTTGTTTAGCAAATGAAGCACTCATTTGGTTTTTTATTTTGAGTAAACTAATTAAGGGTAAAATTACCTAATATCTTCTTAGTTTTAAGGTTTATTACAACCTCATACAACATCTTCAAAACATTTTACTTTCATACCTCAGATACTATTTTATTTCAATATAATATATCCGTTAGATTTTCCATCCATTGGTTCGTTAAGAGCTGACGTGACTGACTCATTTATGCTGAAATAACTGACATGTGGCAAAAAAAAAAATTATACATTTAAAATATTATAATAATTTACCCTATTAAAAAAAACCCCCACAAATCCTTCCCCACTATCCAAACCCCACATCCCGCCGCACCCCCTACCCATCTCTTCCTTCCCGTCCAAC
This sequence comes from Pyracantha coccinea, assembly GCA_028566515.2. Taxonomy (NCBI): domain Eukaryota; kingdom Viridiplantae; phylum Streptophyta; class Magnoliopsida; order Rosales; family Rosaceae; genus Pyracantha; species Pyracantha coccinea. The sequence continues at coordinate 1,605,315 of JAOTRO020000003.1, read as the reverse complement.
TGCCACACCACTATGACTTGTGCAATTCCATCTTCTTCCCTCTCAGTTCTCTTCACCTCTTTCCAAACCTCCATAACTCTAATATCTTCTTCCTCAAAGCCAAAAACCAAAATCCATTTGAATTATACCCTAATGGATTGCTAATAAAATCAGTACCTTCAAACAAATCGGGTCACGAATTCAAATCTATTTGACATTATTAGTAGCATAAGTTTTACACTACTGAACAAATCTACATGCTATCCTAAAATCAAAACCAAAGCAAGAACAATGGCAATGAAAAATGAGATAGACCTGCAATAACTTGGAATCAAACTTGGGCAATCCAATTTGCCCAATAGTCGGTGACCCGAAAAGGTTGTTGAGCAATGCAGCATCAGGCACAGTCAAGCCATTAACAAGTCCGGCAACAAACCCACCAAGGAAACTGTCTCATGCGCCCGTCGGATCAACTTGGTTCGTCGGAAAAAGCCCAACTTCCACCTCATCGTCTCCCCAATAAACTTTACACCCACGCCTCCCATTCATCACCACAACACAGCAGAGTTTCCTCACCTCCTCCAGCTCCAAAAACAACGCCTCATCCGCCGAAGCCTTCAAAAACCCAATTTGCGGCAAGAGGTGGAAGAAGCCACTCTCCTTCAAACCCACAAGTTTCACGGTCCCGTCAACTCCGTCGAAAGCTCGAATCATAGCCTGAATGTCCACAAACACAGTGCTGCAAGTCTCAACCAACTTCTCCACCGTCTCAACGGTGATTTCGCCGTCGACACCGACAGCCATTCCGAAATCAAATCTGTATTCGGGGAGATCCGAGGACCTAATCGGGTCGCAAGCTCCTACTCGTTGCAAAACCCGGTCATGCCGTTCGTCACCACCGACGCTGGAATCAAAATGCGCGTGGAAGAGAATGGTTTTGCAACCGAGTACAACAATCGGGTCACGCGAGACCGAGTAAGCGAAGTCCGGCCCGACTTTGTAGACCAAATTGCAGGGAACAGAAGCTCCATCGAAGACATTAAGATGAAGGAGGCAGCCCCGCCGAGAGTCTCAGCCAACTGGTTGTTCTCGATGAAGGATGAGGGTTTTGCTTTGTGGGAAGAGGAAGAAGCAACCTCCAGGGAAGATGGGAGGGGAGGTGAAGAGAGTGGACGAGAGGGAGGTGGTCGGGGGAATGGGTTTTCAGTAATTTTCTTTTTTTTTAATAGGGTGAATTTTTATAATAATTTTAATGCATAAAAAATATTTTAAAAAAGCCACGTGGCAGCCACATCAGCACAAATGTGGTAGCCACGTCAGTTTTTAACGGACCAATGGATGAAAAATGTAATGGATGTATTATATTGAATTAAAATAGTACATGAGGTATGAAAATGAAATGTTTTGAAGATATTGTATGAGGTTGTAATAGATCTCAACCTAAGAGGGTATTGTGTAATTTACCCATTAATTAATGTTTATAATTATATTGGTTAATCTTGGAAGAAATTACATGGTACGACATCATCACAAAGCGTCTTGTGTCAATGAAATAAAAATATTTAAACAAACATATATATATATATATGTTGTAATTGGAATCAAGAAAAACAATCAGATTAAAGTGAATCGAGTGACAGATCGTTCCTGAATTTCAAATATGAAGTCATATTCGAAACTTTATACAAAGGTGCTTTTGAGATATTGAGCTTATGGCATATCATATACATTCTGACAATTGGCCGAGCGAATAAGTCAACTTCAAAGTGGATTTGTATGCAAAGAGTGCATTATGACCGGTGGCCGTTTGAGATGAGCTTGCAAATCTAAAATGTTGTGGAAAATGCATTTCAAAGGTAAAACGAATAACCGTAACTACCATAACTATGTATGTTTTTATTTCATTGTCACAAAATATCACATATACTAGTGTTTTATGAAGTCCTTCTCAAAAGCATCGAATGAAGTGTGCAATGACTATACCAAAGCAAAACAAAACCACCTACATCAACAACACGAGACTCGTTTAGAAAATGTTTTAAAATGATTAAAACGTTATTAGAGATAATATTTTTAAGTTTCAAAAGTACTTAAAGTTTCTGCAAGAATAAACAATTCAAGTATTTTTTTCATAATTAATTTACAATTTTACTAAAAATTATAACTAAAAACACGTTAGTCATTCAAAAACACATCCAATCATTCAAAAGCACAGTCCAAACACGCTATCATCTTAAAAGGCAGCTGCAGCCAATTGGTCCCACACTACTAGTCAATCTATGGCCATAAAGCCGCCTACCATATTCCGAATCTTGCGCCTCATTCTGTACCGTCAATATATCCCACGTCAAGACCCTTGGTATGTCTCGTGCCATGCCTAAACCCATTGGGCCCCCCCTTATACGATCGAACGGCTGCAGAACGCCAATGTTGAAACGACGGCGCAGATTTGACAACAATTAAGGGGAATACGAGGTGAGTGTGACACCGCCGCCAAGCTGTCGCGTGTTGCTTTGGTCTTTTGTGTTGGACGGCGTCCTCACGAGTAGTACGGGTAGGCGCGACTGTCACTCTCGCCTTGATACCATCACTATTTGGAAGTTTATACTCGCCCACGCGCACATGAAGTCAATGGCCTAAGAGAGTGGGGCACACGAATCGGGAAAAGCTAGGGAAAGCTCATAAAAAAATATGAAAAAAAAACCAAATAAGATTTTAAAGCAAATATTAGTGGAAAATTGGACTCTTTTTTATTTTTCATGTGTTCGAGACGATGTGGTTTAGTTGTGTATAGAAAAATACGTTATTAGTTAGCAATTGCCTTCCAAAAAAAAAAAAAAAAAGGATCAAAGATAGATAACTAGTAAATAACAAATTGCCTTAAAAGCTAATGTAGTTAATTTGGAACCTACTGAGATCTTCCTCATAAAAATTTCATATTCGAAACTGCTCAATTTCTTAATTTTTATTTGAAGATCATCTCTACAAAAAATTATTCGAAATCGACGACCGTTTAATCATTCAAATGTATTAAAATGAATCAACGGTATAGGTACCAAATAGTATATTCATGATGAACCTTTGGTTTGTTTGTTACATTTGGATGACTAAACGATTTTTGATTTGAATGATGTTTTTGTATAAATGATCTTTTAAAATGGAGATTAAAAGATTGAACAGTTCCGATTTTACAATTTTAACGATGAAGAAAGGTTATTTGCAAGGGAAAATTAGAGTATTCTCCAATGAAGAATGCAAGCATTATCGTTTAAATTGTGAAGTAAAAATTTGATAAAAAGAAAAGATATATTTGAGAAAACACTAGACTTTTTTTTAAAAACTATTATATCGAATTCTTCATCTAAGATATTCAAATCCAGTGACATTTTTCTTCACTTATAAGTAAAAAACGAGTGTTTATATAGTACTTACATATAACTATCCTTTTTACTACGGATCATGTGATTAGTACAATGAGATTAAACGCTTTGAATAATTGTTATATAGTCGTTGAATGCAATTTCTTTTCACGTAACAACAATTTAATGCTAGGTACACCTTGACACGTTATACACATGCAGTAGTGAAAATCCAGACATGTTATAGACGTGCATTAGTGAAAATCTAAATCTAGACACGTTATACACATGCATTAGTGAAAATCAAAATCTAGACACGTTATACACATGCAGTGGTGGAAATTTAAATCTAGACACGTAATGCTCATGCAGTGTCGACTATAATGTAAAAACCTGAAATTTGATATCCAATATTGTGAAAACTAAAACTAGATGCATCTTGTGTACTAAGATAATCAAAGTGCCATAGAATAGGGCAAGGCCATATAAATAAGTTAAAATCAAGCAAGTTAGGGTAATTTCCATTTTATTCATAAATTTTGAACCTATCTCTATAAGTCTACAAAATATCCAAGGTGTTATGCACAATTCACATGATTATCAAATAAAGTTCTCTTTACAAGACAAATATTATACGATTGTCAATTTAAATAAAACATACAAACTTATATAACCGTGAAACTAACCGTCTAACATCACAACATATGGTATAACCAAATAGTTAACATATAAGCAAAAAATTACAATTCACACCCCAATCATTACAATCTTTTCATTATAAGTACTAAAATTACCATTTTGTCAGGCTTATATAATAAGAGCAAAAGTACAAATGGTGCTGCACACGAGAGCAAGGTGGAGTGCGTGCAGCCTCCAAGTCCTAAAAGGGCGAGCCGGCGGTGCGGTAAGGCTCGGGCCACAAAGCACCAAGCTGCTGCCTTTTCGCGCCCTCAGATTCTAGCTGGAAGATATTTCACAGGACCACTTAAACTGTGGCAAGGGTGCAAACGTCATTTCACCACCTAAATTAAAGACTTGGGGAGCACCAACAGCCCCCGTTTTGAAGTTCATCACCACTACAGTTCCAACTTCCATTCAACTCATATATTGATTTTCCATTAATACCCTCTTGGCCAATAGTTTACGACTCAATTGATAGTTATTCCAATTTCCGTTTTGATATTTTCGTTTTCATTTCTGTTAAAACAAAATTAAAATTTCGTTTGATAACTATGTCGAAAAGTAGTCTTAGCTTTCAAAACTGAACCTAATTATTATTTTTTGGACCAACTTTGAATAATTTACAGTAATTTCATATAATTGTAGAAATCGGAGAGAGTTTGAACTCAATAATTTACCTAATTACTTGCAATAAATTTTTAGTTTACAAGTTTTAAATAAAATGAAAACAAAAACTAAAAATGAAATGGTTAAAAAGGACCATTTAATTGAACTACTAAAATAAAACAAGACCGAAACTGTAATAAGATAAAAAAAGAAAAATTGTTATTAGCATACCAATATTTACCTCTTACACTATTGTTACCTTTTAATCATTATTCTTCTTCGATTTATCCTATCCTATAACCAGAAATTGAAAAAAATAATGTGAAAACCAAAATAAGTATATGGATGGTAATATCCAATAAAGAGTGCACACATACTGAAAATTTATAAATAATTTGTACATGCACGTAAACTTCACAGTGGACCCACGTGGGCACTTTGGTAAATCCATGCCGTTCAGCGCTTGATATATGTGGTTTTGTTGGTCCTCAGTGGAGTCTGTGGCCAGTCATCGCTCATATCAGGCGGTCTTGTGCAGTTGCTCCTCCTCTAACCATACACATACTCTCCTCTGAACAACCAAAACCCCCAATAACTTTACATGTTCTTCTTCCGCTCTCCTGCTCAGCCATGGATTCCAAAACCCTAACAGTCACGGCTCAAGGCCGCCAGCTCGCCGTCGTCAACCTCCGGTAAAAACACTCTTCCACTATTTCTTTTCGCTTTCGATGTTTACAATAAGCGTTTTTTCAGAAAAAAAAAAAAACAAAAATCTATTTTTTATTTAATGTTTTGAAATTTCTGCTCTACTTTCTCGTCATCGTCTCCGTCTTTTCCTTCTCGGATTCTGGATTGTTGAAAAATTTACACCTTTTTGGCGTTTTTGGAACTCCGATAGTCTGATAAATGACTCTCTGGTTTGCATTTCCGACGTCGTTCGGTTCCGATTGTTTTGCTTTTTTCTTCTTTCCTGTTCCGTCTGAGTCCTGGTTTCGTATGGTCTGATAAATAATTTTTTGATAATTTTTGATCTTTTATATTTTGAGCTGGGTCGTAGTTTCGATGAGTTTATCGGATTAAATTTTTTCTCCAAGTGGTATTAGAGCGATGGCGGGTTTTCGGGATTTCGGTCATCGCCTGTGTTTCGTTGTTAATTTGGAACGCTTTAGCTATTAATGGTGAAGTTTAGAAATTTCCAAGCTTGTTGGAGCTATTAAGTTTTCTGCAAAATGTAGTGACTGCCCCCTTTGCTTCTGTGTACATAAATGGGTAATAATTATTTGGAGCTTTAAAAGGATAGCGAAGTTTAGAAATCTCCAAACTTGTTGTAAAAGGATGGATTTTTGGTTTTATTAACTTAAAATTAAGTACGGGACCTACTTTCTATTTTGTTCTCATATTTTTCTCTGCTTGGTTTGTATTTGTTTTAAAAACACAGAAAGAAATTTGGCCCCAGCAGGTTTGTATGACTTTTGACACCGTTTGGCTGCTCAGAAAACATGTTTGTATAACTTTGACTCCGTTTGGCTGCTCAGAAAATGTAGGTAATCAAATGTTAAAAACGTAAAGTAAATGATGATTTGCTTGGCCCACCTGCATTTCGTAATTGTCTGAGTGGTTCGGTTATCTCTGTTTTATTATTTGCGATGGAAAATTTTAGCGGTTAAAGGCCTCGTTGCATACAAAGTTATCAACTTCTGTAAATATTTTTCGTACATGTTAAATTGTAATTTTGTGATGTTATCTGTGTTGCTCAATGTTCAGGGGATTGTCGCATGCAACCAATGCATTCCGTTTACTTATGGTTTTAGCATGCACCCTCTTTTACCTCACTACATATGGACAATGCTCTGGGAATGGTGAGATATTATCGGAATATGATTCTTGTGGATCATATGGAGATAATTTGAATGTGGCTTTTGCGGATAATTTTCTCGGTGACGCCAGTTTGGGCTGTGGAGTTCCAAGAACCCACTTCAATCTTGATAAGATTTGTACTAGCTCCCGTTTGTTCTGCTTTCCGTCAACATTACCTGGTTTCTTGGAGCATAAACTCAAAGTGGCTGATTTTGGAGTTTCAGGGGATCAGTCTGATGATATATCATCTATAGGATCAACTGAAGATAGCAAGTTGGCAAATAACAAAAGTTGGTCATCAGACAATGGCGTGTTTAAGTTATTTAATGGAGGGATTGTTTCTTGTTCTTTGAACTCCAAGGAGGCTACTAATGAGTTGTCATCCATTCAAGCTGATAGCTCTAATCAAAACAATCTTTCTTCTTGTAGCGGACCTTTACATTATAAGAAGAGCGCAAATTTTAGGCCAAACAGGAACACTGAGATGACCAAATTTAGTTCTTTCACTGGTTCCCCCTCACCCCATGTAGAAATTAGCCCTGCAGTATTGGATTGGGGACAAAAGTATATGAATTTTCCATCGTTAGCTTTCTTAACTGTGGCAAATACATGCAATGACACCATTTTACATGTTTATGAGCCATTCAGTACTGACATGCAGTTCTATCCTTGCAACTTTAGCGTGACTAAGTTAGGACCTGGTGAAACAGCTTCAATTTGTTTTGTATTTTTACCTAGATGGTTGGGCTTGTCCTCTGCTCGTCTAATTTTGCAGACAAGCTCAGGTGGTTTCTTGGTTCAGGCGAAAGGTTTTGCCATAGAGTCTCCTTATGGGATTCATCCTTTATTGGACATGGATGTTTCTTCCAGGGGAAGGTGGAGTAAGAATTTGTCGTTGTTTAACTCCTTTGATCAAAATTTCAACGTGAAGGAAGTTACAGCATGGATATCAGTGTCTCTGGAGCTTACTTCCCATCATGCAGAGGCAATATGTAGTACTGAGAAACTTCAAGGTTCCGATGAACTTGGGTTGGTGAGTGTCAAAGAACGTCTGGTTGTGAGTACTGGACAAGTTGGTTTGCCTCTTCTGGCCATGAGGCCCCTTATGAACTGGGAGATTGGTCCACACAGCAGTGAAACTATCATAGAAATAGACTTCTCAACTGAATTGAAAGGAAGAATTTATGGTGCAATTTGTATGCAGTTGCTAAGGCCTTCTGAGGACAAGTCTGATACTGTTATGCTTCCTTTTGAGGCTGAAGTGGATGGAACAGCAATGAATGATGATCTTGAAGTACCTATCTCGGCATCTCTTGAGGTTTTGGTCCCCTATTCTGCCAATGAGACTGTTGTTGCTATATCTCTGAAGAATTCTGCTGCTTACCTTTTGAGACTTCTTGAGATTACTGAAGTTGCGGATGGTAGAACCTTGCAGATTAAGTACACTGAAGGCTTACTACTTTTCCCTGGCAGCGACACATATGTTGCTGTTGTTGCTTGTACCGAGCCACTTGTCAAATTAGATGGACAATGTAAGTTACTTGTACAGACAAATGACTCAAGTAGCTCTCAGATTGAAATTCCTTGCCAGGATTTTATTCATATTTGTACAAGACATTGGAATGATTCCACCATTGAATATGAACATCAGTTTGAAAGGAGTGAATTGGGTGATATGCAGACAGAGTTCTCTGAAAGTTGCATGCAGTTGCCGTTACCGATCAAGGTAGGCAGATTTTACCTCTCTCTATGTATGTTTGTGTGTGTGTGTATTCTCTTTTTTGTTTGTAACTGGATTAGCTTTCGAAGTTTGATTGCTGTATACAGCTTGCCGTGCCTTTATTTGTTGTCTCTTTGTCTTTTGACTAAGTGATCAAGAACGTTCCCTTTCATTTATTAGTATCAAACATGCACGCTCTTTAGTTATTTGCAAAAAAGTATCATTCTTTCAAGGTTCCTCATCTTCAAGGCACTAGAGTCAGCAGGTGTCCACTCCATTGATCAAATCGCTTTAAAAGAGTTATAAAAGATTGCATGCCTGTCTCTACAATTTTATTGACTATTAAGGTAGAGCATGCTTGTTACTATGGCTGTTATTGTGCCGTATATTTCTGAATCAGTTTAACTCTTTTTTGTGGTGTTCGAGGTTACTTAGCCATGAACTATCCATAACCGATTAACTCTTTTTTGTGTTGTTTGAGATTATTTAGGCATGAACTATCCATAACCAATTATATAACGTGTTTTTTTTTTCTACCCACAAACATCATCCATAGTAACCAAAATGTTATTGTGAACCTATGAACCTATACATGAAGGCAATGGAGACAGCAGAGGCAGATGAGTTGGTGCTACGAAAATGGAAATCTCAAGATACCAGAAGTGGCATGTCTGTGCTCACTGATCATGAGGTATTCTTCCCAATGCTTCAGGTAGGAAGTCATAACTCTAAATGGATCACTGTAAAGAATCCTAGCCAAGTGCCGGTAGTGATGCAGCTTATACTGAACTCAGGGGAGATTATTGATCAATGTAAGAGTGCGGATGGTCTTACACAGCCTCCTTCATCGGGTAGTGTGGTTTGTAATGAATCCACTTCTCCAAGCAGGTATGGGTTCTCAATAGCAGAAAATGCACAAACAGAGGCTTATGTTCAACCCAATGGTAGAGCATCTCTTGGACCAGTATTGTTTCACCCTTCAAATCGATGTGAGTGGAGAAGTTCGGCCCTGATAAGAAACAATCTATCTGGTGTGGAGTGGTTATCTCTGAGGGGATCTGGAGGGTCGCTATCCTTGCTTCTTCTTGAAGAGTCTGAGCCTGTTCAGAGTGTAGAATTCAACCTCAGCTTACAAATTCCTCTTGACTTTTCTCCTCCAGACATGTTTCGCATGGAAGACGTCACTCATTCTTGTTTACAGCCATCATCAAGGCAGCTGTATGCTAAGAATACAGGAGACTTGCCTCTGGAGATTAGAAGAATCACAGTTTCTGGAAAAGAGTGCGGGATGGATGGGTTTATGGTAAAAACTTGCAAAGGTTTTGCTCTTGAACCTGGAGAATCAGCAAAACTTCTGATATCGTACCAGACTGATTTTTCTGCAGCCTTGGTACAACGGGATCTTGAGCTGGCCGTGAGTTCTGGTATTCTGGTGATACCCATGAAGGCAAGCATTCCTTTGCATATGATCAATATATGCAAGAAATCAGTGGTCTGGATGTGCGTCAAAAAATACTCTTCAGCAGTATTTCTTGTTGTCTCCTTGATGTTTCTAGTAATTTGGTATATATTACCCCAGGTGCCTCCCTTTTGCTCCGATGATTGTTTGTGCACGAGCGGAAAAAGTTCCTTTGTTACTTTTAAGAGTAGTTCAGGAAAATCATCTCATGCGCATAATTACAGAGACAGTAGATTTTCTGTGTCTGGTGAGATAAACAGTTTGCCAAGATCAGTTCGGGAAGATAAAACCTCAATGCAGGCATCATCTGTTGGTAGATATCCTGATGACCAGGCTGGGGCCTCAGAGCGGGAAAAATTTGCTCAACATGCAGATCAAATGCTACAGGGTCATGAACAAACTAATTATTTGTCAGATACGGCAAAGAACAAAGCCATGGCTTTCTCATTGACTTCTAAATCTGTGTCAGTTGAGAATCCCGATGAACTAGAAGCATCCCAACCTGGTAACCTCACAGTCAAAACTGGACAGGAAAAGGGTAGAAGGCGTAAGAAGAGAAAGGGTGCCGGTGCTAAATTCACAGGACTTCTTGAAGTTTCAAGTAGTCAAAGTGGAAATTCTACACCTTCATCACCCTTGTCTCCAGTCATATCTGTAATACCAAAACAGACGTGGCCGCTATCTCCTGATGTGGGCCAAGCTGATGAGGCCAGAAATCCATTTACTCAAGTGGCTCAACAACACTTCCGGAAGAGTCATGTTTTTAAATCTGCTTCTAAGGCAAACTTATCACAGCCAGAGGTTTCTATAAAGTATTGCAATAACCACCCAACTTTTGCTTCTCAAGTGCAGCCACCAGCACCAAGAAAACCTGCGGCCAGAACTGTTTTGTTGCCTTCTGCCACCTTTCCTGGTTCCAGTAGGCCTGCACCTAATTTGGTATGCTCAACCTCTTATCTGGCTTCAACATCACCTATTTCTCCACATGTTAGAGCCCCTGGGTCCAAACTCTGTGATCGGAAAAGTGCTGAAGAAGAAAAGGCTCGGCTTGGGGATGAATATACATATGATATCTGGGGTGATCATTTTCCTAGGCTAAAGTTGACGGGTAGGTCAAGGGATGTCGCTTCTATGACCTCCAGCACTACAGAAAGCGACTCCAATAGCTTCTTTGTAAAGGGTCCACAAACCCTCATGGCGAAGTCTCCACCGAGATCTGTAAGTTTATTCCATCAAGATAGTTAATGACAAAAAAAAAAAAAAATCGAAATAAGTTATCATGCTTCTCTGCTTTCGGATCTCTCTTTAGGTCTGCTTGTCTGTAGTTTTCTTCATTCATAAGCAACACAGGAGTCCGCACTGTTGTCATACGTTAATATGAAACTGAAAAAAGTAGCCTATGCTGTAAACAATGAATAGTTTAACATGGCCTAGGAATTACAATGACCACCGTTAGCTGTTATACACTGAACTTATCAAAATGTAGAAAAAGTAAAGATGAAAATATACATTCAACACTACCAATGAGGTAAAAAGATGAAAAGGGATCAACGGATCACTCTGAACAATAAGCTTTATGTAACATGTACAGTATGCAAAGGATGTGTTGCAGAAACTTAATCGAGTTTGTTTTTAGGAAACAGGAATTTGCTAGTAGGATATGTAAACGTTTTCAAGTCTCTTCACTATTAATGACACACAGGCATGGATTTGCAGAAACTTTCTCGAGTACTACTCTTGAATATTTTACTCTGTTAACAGTTTGCTAAATGACTACTCCTTGTTTATATGAGCTTGATTGTAATATTCGGAAAGATTAATGCAAGAAGAATGTGAACTTCTGCGGTGTATCAGTTCGTGAAATTACTCAAATTAGTACCTTTTTCGGTAGACGATTTGTGAAATATTCAATTACTTGGATATACAGCAACATTTTGAGCCTTTGAGGAGCGAGAGAATAGAATAGTTGTCATCCATATGTGTATCTCAGATCGTATTCTTACGTTTATGTGCGTCACAAATACTTATCTAACGGGCTTTACTTCACTGAAGTAAACGTGTTTTTGGTGAAGCGAAGCTTGTTAAATAAATAATTTCTATGGGGTGGAAATATCTCCTTTCTGTGATGTTGGGCCTTGGATTCTATACACAAAGATTAGTACTGGGTGTTGAAACATCCATATTCGGCAGAGACAGAAAAATAATAGTTTAAATATCCTAACTTCATCGAGCTCGTCTCAGATTTGGGTTTCATGCCCCTTATCTCGCGTTTTTCGCTTGCTTTTACTGCTTTCTATATTTTAATTTTCCCTCCTCCCTAGCTGTGATGGTTCATCCTCATCCCACCATGTGCTCAGATTTGTAGGCTTCGATCAGGAATTGGATATCAAATCCACTTCCCTCCCTCACTTTCCCTCCCCCAACCGGCATGTTGGATCCCCATCGAGGCCAAGTGTTGTTTTGGGTATTTTATATACCCCTAGCCTTACTTTACATCCATAAGATACTTTGTATATATTTGCAAGGGTTCGTGAAGGGGACTTGGATCTGGTGTATACTTTCTCAATTCAGAGTTTGGCTTTCTCCGAGGATGTGACGGCGGCAATGGTGTGGTTTTTGCTGCTGGAGATTAGGTTTTTTCTTGTTTGTTTTTGCAGTCTTTGTGTCTGCTTGTGCGGCCTTCCAATTGTATCTTGCCGCTCTCATTTTGCTTGGGCTTTTTACTTTAACTATGGTTGTTCGCCTGATTCTTTTTGGGCATTATACTAGTTTTTAATGTAATGAAAGATATCTTACTTGATTGAAAAAAAAAAAAAAAAAAAAAAGTCGAACCCCACTTTAACTGAGGCCATGGGACCGTGCAGGTTGTAATTAACAAGTTGAGGACAATACTGGTGTTATTAGAAGTGGGCATTCGGTTCGTCTCTCTAATAGTTTGACATGATATTAGAGTTAGGGAGGGGGTTTGTACTGCCAAATGATGGGTGGGTCTCTTGGCCTTGCATGTTGGGTGACTACACTTGACTCTATGTGGTTGTCAATGTGAGGATCTTCGACGTGTGACTCACTAATTGGGTTGCACGTTAGGGAGCGTGTTGAAATATCCCACATCGGGTAAAGACAGAGAAAAAGAAGAGTTTAAATATCATAACCCCACTATAACTAATTTTAAGGGTTTTTGTGATAAAAATCAATGTTTGTCTGTGTAGTTGGTAATTAACAAGTTAGAGACAGTATGAATCTTATTAAAAGTGGACTTTTGACCTGTCTTCCTGATAATTTGACAATTAGTACTTGGTAGTTTAGAAGATGATATCTCGGTGGTTGGAGTGATATGGCAAATATGCTCTTGTTTTTTCGTTCGTTTAGCACACCCATAAAATCCTGCTAGCAAATTCCTTTTTCTTCTGTCCTCTCCTACCATTATTGTGACATTGACAAACAGGTTTTTACCTTCTGTAATATTCACTCTGGTGTTTGCATTTTCCCGTGGATCTCCTCGATCGAACAGTCTAGTCACTTGTCTATGCATGCCCCATACACAGGCATCTAGTTTCTTTGGCAGACATTTCGGTATGAAGATTGCAACTTTACATTCACAGTATTCAGTGCATGCAACTACTGTTCCTACGCGTCTCCTGCAACGACTGCTGTAATTTTCACATTATAGTGGCTGCCTAATCAGGGCAGTGCATGCAACTACTGTTCCTACATCGTCATTAAAATTAGAGGATGGATACAGATAAGACGGACTTCCAGTTGAGCGGTAGCTCGTGCGTGCCTGCCAGCAACGGGGGAAGATAAAGCCACACAATCGATCTGTTTGCAGAAACTGATCCATGGAAAAGGACTTCTTGGGGACCATTTTTGGTCGCAGAGCTGGCATCGTAGTAGTAGTAGTATATTTACCCCGAGAGCTGCCATAACTGCATGCTGCACCTAAACAGTGACATTGCTGATCAGTTGCTAAGCCAACAAAATCTTCAACATGCCGGGCGGTAAGGTTAGGATGGGCGTAAAACCACTCAAGTTTACTTGACATGCGTTGTTCGTGAGTGATTGGGCAATCCTTAATTCGTCTTATGACAGTTGTCCAATGAGAGAGCACTTGTTTGCGATTGCTTTTAAAAGGGCTAAAAACAGCTTATGAGTTAGGATAGCCAAAAGCGTTTTTGAATTTATCTTAGTCAAAATATGTGTGCCAAAAATCGTTTTAAACAAAATATTATATAGAATAAAATGAAACAAGAATTTGAAATAAAGTGAAGCGAGAATAAGGAACTTCTGATGTTTTTTATTTTTATAACAAACACCCAAAAGTGCAGGGTGAATCACTTCAAAATCATACACTTCAGAAACAGAGAAACATATTTTTATATTATAGTAAATTTTGTTTCAGTCAAATTATTATTTATTTCTTGAAGTGGTATTTCACCACACTTAGGCCATCTCCAACCGAAGGATCCAGAGGGCCAGAGGGTCGAAAATAGCTCAAAAACCATCTCCAACCGAGGGTCAGGCCTGAGGGCTCGTGGGCCCCACGGAATCTGAAAGGGCCAAAGGGCTGGCTGGAATTTTTTTAATTGTGTCGATTTTGTTGTCGGTTACCGACAACAACAAAGGAAATAGTGTCGGTTATAATCGACACAAATAGCATGGACAATTTTGAATATAACTGCTAGCTAACGTAAGCTAGTTGTTAGTTTTGATTTTTTTTGTTTTACAGTTTACTTATTTTTTTTATTTACAAAATTTGTCCTATAACTTTTATTTTTAAATTCCATTTTTTTCTATAACTTCCTATAACTTCTATTTTACAAAATTTGTTTCATATTTTTTTTTAAATTCTCTTTTTTCCCTATAACTTCTATTTTACAAAATTTGTTTCATATTTTTTTTTAAATTCCATTTTTTCCTATAACTTCTATTTCACAAAATTTGTATTTTATAAAAAAATTTTGAATTCTATTTTTTTCCTAGAACTTCTATTTTTTTCCTATAACTTATATTTTATAAAATTTGGTTCATATTTTTTTCATATAACTTCTATTTTACAAAATTTGTTTCATATTTTTTTTAAATTCCATTTTTTCCTATAACTTCTATTTCACAAAATTTGTTTCGTATTTTTTTTCAATTCTATTTTTTTCCTATAACTTCCTAGGCCATTATACAACATTAAATTAAATTAAGTAACATTACACAACATTAAACAATATGAACAACAATAAATAACATTAACCAACATAAAAATTATACAACATAACAAAAACATTTAACAACATGAAACTTAAACAACATTTAACAACATGAAATTTAAAAAACATTTAACAACATGAAACTTAGCCGTTGGATTTGAATTTAAGTTGTAATTTTAAATAATAAATTATGTTTGGCCCTATGTTGGAGACGATTTTTTGTGACAGGGCTAAAACGAGTCATCTGGCCCTCGGTTGGAGACAGAGGCAAATATGGCCCTGTACTATTCATTAAAATATTAATATCTTGGATAATCTTGGAGGGTCAGAGGGCTCAAACGAGCCATCTGGCCAGCCATCGGTTGGAGATGGCCTTATCCAAGAACTCACCAACATGTAAATTGTGATGTAACTGTTCTCCCTTGGCCGATTTAGATTGTTTGGGCTTTAATAAAATTATGTCAAACTGTGGGGCCTGTCCATTTTTATTTACATAATAGTAGCATAATTTTAGCCCACCAGTTCTCAAACCCAATCTACAGCTCAGACGATCACCTCACGTCTCTCTAACATGTCTAAAGCCCAAGAATATATTGCCCCTTTAAATGCATACACACAAGTCATTTGACACACTGACGTCATTCAACCTAATTGATTTTCAAGACAAACCCCATCTTCCAAACCTCAAAGCCCTTCAAATCAACACACAAATATGCACTGCGCAAACTCTTGCTCAACGGTAACCTCTTTAACATCTTGAGATTTTATTTGACTATTTTTTCCTGCCAACACATCTTCAGTTTGGATAAATAGCACTACGAAGGCAACCGACAACATTTTTAGTTTGGATAAACAACACTGAAGTCGTAGAATCAGGCGACCGAGTAGCACCTTCAGTTTGGATAAACAGGCCTTCTTTGAGACAATTGGTTTTCTATCTAAGTCTCGATCAGCAAGGAATCTCTGAATCCTTGTTGGAAAATGTCATCCCATTAGCCTTTCGGCAAGTTGGGGTGTTATCAGGTTACATCATTCGGCACACTGAAATCCGAATATATATTGAACTTCATAGTAACTAGCAGCCTTGTCTTCAGGTCGTAGAACACGAAGGCTGAGACGTGTTCTTTCTTTGGCCGCAGTTACAAGATTTAGAAGCCATGTACATGCCCAGCGCCACAACAACTTTCATTCACTCTAGTCGCGATCGGCCGACGAGTTGGCACGCCAACCAAATGATGTAGTTAGCTTATTAGCTATTCGACCCGTGCGCCATGTAGGCTAAGTACTTTTTAAAGTTAACAACTAGTCATAATAAATGTTAATGTTAAACAGAGTCAAGTAAGTGGACACTTGGCAAGTTTAGAGGTGTCGGAAGGGGGTGATGGAACGATTGAGATACAAACACTAATTAAAAAATCAAAAAGATAAAATGCCACAATGATAATTGACGCACTATCATAATAAAATATTACTAATAAATTAAAATGTTAATTAGGCTGAAGTAAGGGACACTTGGCAAGTTTAGAGGTTTTGGAGGGAGGTGATAGAATGATCTTTTGCCCCTGCATTATTCTTTTTGATAATTATTATATCACATTGAATAACATATCATTTTTAGTCATTTAACATATTTGTGGAGCCTAAAATAATCTCAAATATTCTAGAGGCGACACATGAACTTTTACCCAAAAAGAACAAGATTGCCCTTATTAAATGGGCAAGCTTATCAGATACTCTCATTCGTAGCTCACACTTCTAAAGGTCCTTACAGCCGAAATACGATTGCCCACAACTCACCTATCCTTGGCAAGGAAAAGTCAAAGCATTAAAGATAAGGATTAATTATCCAAATCCTATCTTTAATACATTTCACCTTGACCAACAAGATGCCGTCATGTGTGGGGTAAAACCCTAACGCCATGGCTAGCCCTTTCTCCTATAAATACCTCTATTTCTACCAAATTTCGGTAAGCTTTTGCTACCCCTAAAAGCCCTAAACACTTACTCTTTTCAGGGAAACTAACTTAAGCATCAGATATCCATAGGCCTAAACCCCCTCCCCCCACCAAAACCTCGTGGGCGCGTAAGGCTTAGGTCTTGATAAAAGGTGTTGATTGTTTTACAGGTGCATTTTTGTCAAAGCTAGAAACGGTAAAAATTTGCATCAACAATGTTGATGCACAAAACCGGGTGGATCTTGGACCAACGTAAATCCGACCATGAATCACACAAACGCTCAAGAACACAAAGAGGTATCGTGGTTCACCCCAATGTTTGGGCTACGTCCACACTGATGTTGATTGT
>JAOTRO020000003.1:1565208-1580484 GCA_028566515.2 Pyracantha coccinea | reverse complement strand
CATCCTTGAATGGTTTGGGATGTGTGTTGATGCATCATGGTAGGGTGATTGCCTATGCTTCACGACAATTGAACCTCGTAAGACAAATTACCCTACTCATGATTTGGAACTAGCAGATATCATCTTTGCTTTGAAGTTATGGAGACATTATCTTTATGGGGAGAAATGCAAGATTTTACGGATCATAAGAGTCTCCAGTATCTATTTACTCAAAGAGATTTTAATCTTCAGCAACGAAAATGGATGGAGTTGCGTAGTGATTATGATTGCACGACCAGGATGATCGTGCAAATATTGTGGCTGATGCGCTAAGTAGGAAAACTTCAGCTGGACTTCATGCTATTTATGATTGTCATGCTCCTCTTCTTACTGATTTAAGATCTACTAGAGTGAAGCTTAAGGTGAAAGAACGAGAAGAAGCTTTATTGGCTAAGTTTCAAGTTAGGCCAATTTAAGTGGATTGTGTACTCAATGTTCAAATGAATGGTCAAGAAATTCAAGAATTAATTTAGACAAAGAACAGCGGGAAAAAGAAAGATATCAGAGCTAGAGAATCAAAGGACATGCTTATGCAAGAAAACTTGATGTATTTGCCGAATGATATGGAATTTAAGAAAGCAAATTTGGACGAAGCATATTGTTTAGCTTATGCAATGCTTCCTGGAGATACTAAAATGTATCATACTATTGGGCCATTTTATTATTGGTTGGGTATGAAAAGAGAAATTGCAGAGTATGTTTGTAAGTGTGCAGTATGCCAACAAGTCAAGGCTGAGAGGAAGAAACCGTTTGGATTGATGCAACCACTCCCCGTTCCACAGTGGAAATGGGAAAATACCACTATGGATTTTGTGTACAAGCTTCCTCGTACACGGAACGGTTATGATGGCGTTTGGGTGGTTGTAGATTGGCTTGCTAAGTCAGCGCACTTTATTCCAGTGAGGGAAAAGTATTCTCTGAACAAATTAGTTGAATTGTTCATCACGAAGATTGCAAAGTATCATGGAGTTCCAATGAGTATTATTTCCGATCGAGATCCTAGATTTACTTCTAAGTTCTGGGTTGCATTCAAGGAGGCACTTGGTTCGAGATTGCTTTATAACACGGCATATCATCCACAGACGGATGGGTAATCGGAGAGAACAATTCAGACCTTGGAGGATATGCTTAGATGTATGGTATTGCAGTTTGGGGATTCTTGGAATGTTAAGTTGGATTTAATGGAGTTTGCCTAAAACAATGGTTTCCATTCAAGTATTGGTATGTCACCATTTGAGGCACTCTATGGGAAGTCTTGTCGTACACCTTTGTGTTGGTCAAAAGTTGGTAAATGGACTTTGGTGGGCCCTGAGATTGTTGAGGAAACTACCCAGAATGTTCATGTAATTAAGTCTAGCCAGAAAGCAACCCAGAATCGTCAAAAGAGTTTAGCAGACCGGCACGCCACTGATAAAGTATATTAGGTTGGTGATTGGGTGTTCTTGAAGTTGTCACCTTGGAAAGGTGTGGTAAGGTTCGAAAAAAAAAGGGTAAGTTAAGCCCTAGGTATATTGGACCTTATCATATTACAGAACGAGTTGGTGAGGTAGCTTACAAGCTTGAGTTGCCTCCGAAGTTGTCTAAGGTTGACAATGTGTTTCATGTCTTTATGGTTTGCCATTATGTTTCTGATCCATCGCATGTGATCCCTCCTCAACCTTTGGAGATTAGTCTGGACTTGACTTATGACGAGGAGCCAGTGACTATCTTGGATTAGAAAGACAAGGTTCTAAGGAACAAGACGGATCGTATGGTAAAAGTTCTATGGAGGCATCATTATGTGGAGGAAGCCACGTGGGAGACTGAAGAGCGAATGAGAATTTTGCATCCGAGGTTGTTTTATGATCACTAGTAGATGTATTTCTTTCGGAAATTTCGAGGACGAAATTTTATAAGGTGGGGAGATTGTGACAACCCGTCCCGAGCGAGGACGTGAAATTACTAAAGTGCCCTTGGCGTTGGAGGATTTTGGGTATGCATGTGTATGTATGTGTATGTGACTTTAATTAAGTTGAAGACATAATTTTATTGGAGTGAAATAATGGGGACATCTTGGACCACATACACCATCACACTTTCCTTTTCCCCTTTCTCTCTCTAACTCTCCCGTCCTCTCCCCCTCACTCTCGAACACACTCTCTCTCTTCCCTCTTGTACGCATTGTACTCATCTTAGTCCCAGGAACTCCCTCGTACCAGTTTTAGGTAAGGAAGCCTTCGATTTCACGTTAAACCGAGACCCCATTTTCATGCATTGTTCATGCAATTTTTAATGCGTGATTTTTAAGGAATTCTGAGTTCATAGCAAGCTTGTGGAGGTCCTAAGGAGTCTTGGGGTGGTTCGTTGGAAGAATTTGGACGTCGGGAAGTATAGATCGAAGAGTGGGAAGTTGGTCGGATTATCGTGACTTTTTACGCAAGATTCCAACGTCATTGAAGCTTTTGGTAAGTACGATTATGTTCTACATGTTGTGAGCTTCATTTTGATATAAAGTACGTGAAAATGGTTGAGAAATGCATGAGTTAGGATGTATGGAAGTTTTCGGGATTTTTCTTGCGAAACGTAGCCGGCGTCGGCGGAGCTTCGGCGACCCAAGGACAGGGACGACACGCGCTAGCGCATGGCCTGCGCGTGGCTGCTTGTCTGGCCGTGCCAATGACAGTGCGTGAGGGCGCGTGAATAGTCCAAAAATTATTTTGAAAATATGGGGATGTTTCTGAGGTTGTGTAGATCATTTTGGTATATTCAAACACCCTATTTGACCAATGTATAAGAAGTTATTAGCTAATATTGTTTATGTCCGTTAAATAACGTTTATATGGTTATTACGCATATAGGTAAGGCCTATCTTGAGGACGAGCATAGTCAAGGGACGCTCAAGGGCTACGACCCTTCGACATATCAGTGAGTGGGCTTTTGTTTTCAGTATATATATATAAATGGTTTTCCCATAAACTTACTTAAACGTTTTATGCCATGAATGCCATGTTGAATATACTCATGTTCATGCATATGATATGATTGGTTGGTAAGTGATATGATTCGACGCTGAGGCTATTAGGTAAGTCAGGTGAGTATGCAGATGGTAAAGATGATGATGAGTATAATGATGATGAATATGATGTGATATTGCACCTGGTGTTAGTGTCGGCCGAAGGTTGGGCCTAGCTTTCACGTGATTGTTCACTGAATGCACCACACACTCACTTGGATCCAAGATAGTGCCAGCCTATCGTACAGACCCCTAACTTTGGGCGGGAACACTAACACCGGGGTGCAGGTGAAGAGTTCTCAACACATCTCAATCAACATAAAATAATGCATAGCTTACCTGAGCTTACCTGAGCACTGCGGCCCTCGTATCACAACATATAATCACATATGCATATCCTTGATATAATTATATTTGTCATGGCATTTCATTTCATAAAATTCATTTAAATCTCTTTTTTGGCAAAATACGTAATATATACGTATATAATGAAAACAAAAGCCCACTCACTGATATGTGGAAGGGTTGTAACCCTCGAGTCGCCCCTGACTGTGCTCGTCCTCGGGATAGGTCTCGCCTATACGAGAAACAACTATATAGACGTTAAATTAAAGCACATACACCAAACTAAGTAAAAACTTCTCATACGTTGCCTAGTTGAGGTGTTTGAATATACCAACGTGATCTATACAACCTCATGAACATCCCCATATTTTAAGAATATTTTTCCGACGCTCCACGCCTCGCCACGCGCCGGCCAAGGCACGGCCAGACGCGCCCCCACTCGCGGCCACGTGCCAGGCACACTGACGGCGTCAGTTAATGCCGTTAGGAATATTCTGTTTGTCCTTTAATAAAACTTAACGGCGTGACCAAATGCTGTTAGAATATTCCGTTAAACTTAACGGAATATTCTCTCATCTTCTACCTTCAGCTTCAGCGACTGTCGCCGTCGCCGGAAAACTGGGAATTTTTCAATTCTTTATAACTCATCCATTTTTAACCCAAATTTCATGAAACTTGAACCAAATGAAAGCTCTCGATGAGTAGAACAATGTTATACCTGAGTTTGGTCCTAAAACCCACAAGATCTCGTCGGAGAAAGCTCGAATTTTCAGCCACCTCTGCAACTCTTCGAATCACGGCTTTCCGACATCCAATTTCATCAAACGAACCACTCCAAGCCTCTTTAAGACCTCCTAATGCTCTCTATGGCCTTGAAATCCCCAAAAACACAAGATTTTACGTGAGCATGAATAGTGACAAATCAGAGGTTATGGTTTCTCGGGGTTTTCAAAGGTTTTCTTACCTGGAAATGGTATGGATGTGTTCGTATGGACCTCACGAACACAATGGTAGCTTTAGAATCCTCAATCCCCAAGTTTTGAGGGGGATTTGGGTCCTTGCCGTACAAGAGAGAAGAGAGAGAGAGAGAGAGTGAGTTCGAGTGACAGAGAGAGTAAGTTCGAGTGACAGAGAGAGAGAGTACGGGAGAGAGAGAGTGAGAAGAAAGGTGTTGTGTGGTCCTCACACAACGATGTCACCCAAAAAAATGTAACCATGATTATACAAAAATGCTTATTTCCTCAACTAGGGTTACCAGAATAAACCCTAGCATTTTCTTAAGTTCCAAAACTCAATAATCGAACTAACGTACAAGGGTAATTTCGTCCTTTCACATTAACATTACAATTATTCTGGGACGGACTATGACAATAAGTGTCTTGCTTTTTCCCCAAGTCTTTCACAATTCATTCATTTGATTGATACTTTCCCTTTTTTGCTCAGATTGATCCTTGCTTTGGGTTTAAGGATTTCTTTCCTCGTTGAAGCTTGGAAATGGCCATCCAAATAAGTTAAGGAATAGCAAAAGTTTTTTTGTTGTTTTTGCTCACCTCTACCGTGAAGGTGATGCTCACCTCGTATTGTTGTAAATTAGTTTAAATTTCGAGTTTCGTGTATTAGATCAATTAAACAAACTAATCTAAGGAATGGGGGTGAGCAGGGGGTTTTAACGAAAAACCCGCGGTACAGTTTACCATAACAAAAAACCATAGTTTTACACTAAAAAGTCAAACATGATATTATTTATTTTACCCTTTATTTTGTCCTTATTGTTAAAACTCAAAGTTTTCAAACCATTTTCATTAGTTTTCTTAAAAATATATATTTATGAGAGTGAGTTTAAGTAGCATTACGAGGAGGAGTTAATGAAGCTTTTAGACTCAAAGCTTATGTATCTGTTATGATTTATCAAAAGCAAAGGTTTTCAGATATCCGTTAAAAGCCCCAGGGTTTAAAATATCTGGCCCGGAGATGAGACAGGATAGACTATCAGAGGCCGCAGCGGGATTGCCATAGGAAAGCCTGCCCCCGCTAGCTAAAATGAGCCGACCTAGCTTCTTTCTTTCAGTACCTGCTCTTCTTGCTTTTATTTCAAGCATGTCGTAAGCCTACATTTATGTACTGAGATTGGGTGGCCGACTACTACGACTATATGCGCATTTAGTGCAGTGGCTTGGAAGCAAGCTACCTTGAGCATCTTCCTAAGTTCTAAATATTCTACTGATCAAACGCTGCTGTTAGCTTATTTATTTACTTGAGGCATAGACATAGGCGGGATAGAGCTTTTGCTTTAGTATAGGGCTAAAAAGAAGCTTTATAAGCCGAAATATAGCACTTGTAGCTAAAACTGTGCGCAGGGCTTTAATTAGCCCTTCCATGGTTGGAGATGGCCTAAGTCAACAGTTTAAATTTTAGGTCTTCATTAAACCGTTTTGCCATCTAAGGCGTGCAACAACAAAAGCCACTGTTTGTTAGATACAACCGAAATGAAAATTTGATAATTACTGTAGTTGCCAATTTCTAAATGAATAACCGATGAAAGAGAACCTAAAAACTGTTCCGGTTGTCGGATTTACACCTCGGAACAATTGGACTGCAAATAGTAGTGCTGCAAAAAGGGATTCCTAATTTCCCACTTGCCAATTATGAAGCAGGCGAAGTGAAACAGTTGGAGTCTAACTTTGTACCTTGCTTTGCTAAAGGAAAAAAAATCTAGAAACACTGAACAATTGCTCTGAGACGCACCAAGGGAAGAGGCCCCTCTTGTTAGCTTTTGTAACTTCAATTATTTTACTCTACTTTGAACCAAAACGTACAAAGATGGATGAACAGGACAAGATACTAAATGCTCAAATGAGAAGAAAAACTTGCATGCAGCGTGGTGAATAACCCTTTGTCTCTCTCTCCACGCGAGTAGAGAGACGCACAGGACATACGCTGCTTTTTCATGCGTCAGGTGAGGAAAGACAAACAGAGAGGCGTATCCACATCGCATGCAAATTTTAGTTCTAAATGATGAAAGCATCACGATTCACAGAGAGCAACATTGAGAAAACACTGCTCAACTAAATTTTAGATATCATAGGATCCAGTTCTTTACAAAGTAAGGGAAAGTAATCACAAAACTGGGAACATCACTGAATTGGATAATGACAATAAAAAATGGGTGGGGTGGGGGTAAACACGAAAGAGAAAAGACAATAATAGGGGCATGACAATAAACTCAAACTCAAATACAAACTGATAAAACATGATACATTATATGCCTAACGGGAAGTGGTATGATCTCTCCGGTGTGGGTAAAGCCTCCTCCGAAAGATATGGCAACTACATTTGAGGTGAAAGAAATGCTACAATGTTTGGGGCTAATCCCATCAAAGTTGGGCCCGTATGCGAGCATGTTGCGGAAATTTAGACCTCAACCAAACGGTGAAGGAACAGGCCCTGCCCCTGTGAGAGCATCTGATCTTTTAATGCTTCCCATACCGCATATAATGCAACCGGGTGCTGAGAGAGCTGAAAATTTGGCCCCACAAAGATCACAAACATCATATCCAATAGTTGACAGACGGCTAAGTGTGGCGGCACAGAACTGGGAAGGATCTTCAAGTGGATCAATGGACTTGTTGGTCAGACCCCTTTGCACACACATGTCAACTAAGCTCCTCAACTCTTCCTGCTTACTTGGAGGTGCTTTGGATAGCAGGAGTTCAAGCATCTGCTTTGAATAAGCATAATTCTGCACCTCCATGTTCCGCTTAATCGCAGTTCGGATACAATTTATCCTGTGCTTTGCCAGAAGAGGCAGCGAACCCAGGTGGCGTGAAAGTCTTGCCATCTCATCTTTTGCACTGATTGCACTAGGACCTTGAACTCTTTGCAGCCGCCCAATTTCCTGTGGATGAAAACCAACTTAGAGGTGAGTTATCTGCCATTATTTCGAAACACAAGATTTCAGATCAGTTTTTTACAGGATCTTACAACCAATAGAAATAATCAAATATGGAATATGATATTCCAACCCCCACAGGTGTTTTTACTTCCATAGTGTCAATATATAGGCAAAAGGGTTGTATTATAATCCATAAGTCACTTGGCCTAAAGAGCACATTTCATCTGTTTATTTTAACACTTGAATAATGATTATAACTACCCGAAGAAGAGTGACTGCTATCTTGTATTGCGCACAGATGGTCCCTTGAGCTTTAATATCAGCTCCACGAGACTGATCCTTAGCCAATGCAAGAAAAGCTTCGTCAAAGCAAGACAACGCATCTGAAAGTTGATTCTGCTCAAGGTGGGCAACTCCAGTCTTAAAACATACAGAAGCTGCAGCACCACGGGGTACCTGTTATGAGGAAAACCAGGAAATAAAAGTCGATTAAATGGTGGGAATTCGAAGCTTGTGTCCACGTACATGTAAGTACTACCTGTCCAGGACGCACAGAAGTTGGTGGAGAAGAAGGCTGCACTGAAGGTTTTCCAGAGTCAGTAGAATTTGGAACCCCAAGGACACTAAGATCAAGAGGTTGAGTAGAAACTGGGAACTGAGTTGATTGAATATGAGATTGTTGCTGCGCAGCAACCTGGCCTGAGGATGGTGGGACACCAAGTCCAACGGGCTCGAATGCAGCAGCCAGTTGACTAGCTTGAGGGGGAACACCAGCATCAGGAAGACGAACATTAGCACTGGATGCATTGGCCTGGTTAAATGCTTCCTTGTTGCTTTCAAACCCTTGAGAAGCTTGATCCATTTTTGAAAGATAGGTCCCAGGAGGGGGCAATGTGGCTGCAACCTGAAGGGATGGTATCGTATTCTGGAAAAAGTCCTCTGGAATAGGTGCAGCTCCAACCCCCTTAACTGTTGAGGTAGGAGCTTGATGTGATACTGTTGCAGGTTGTGTAAACGAGTCCACACCAAATAGATCACCGGGGGCAGAGCCTACACGAGGAGCCATTGACCCACTGTTAGCTGGAGGAGGTGGTTGGGATAACATCTGGCTAAGGTCCTGGGATCCCATAGTCAATGATTTGGTCCTGGTCATAGGTGGACCCAACCCTTCACCAAGTTTGAGCTGCTTCGTGGCTTCTTTGATTTTATCCACGTCCACTGCAGTAGAAGCAATGGGCTTGTCTCTTATTCGAATGTGTAACTTTTTAGCTTTTGAAGTTCCCTCTTCATCACTGCTGCTGCCATCAGCTGCACCGTACATTGTTTTCTTGAATTCTTCTTCAGCTTTAGCCTGTTCATCTGCTGCAGAGGAACTGGCAAATTGTTTGTTAAGTGTTTCCAGACCCATCAATGAACCACCACCAGGCACTCCCTTGGACACATTAGATGTGGATTTAGACAACGGAAGACCATTTGGCTTGTTGTCACCACCTGCGGATATAAAAGCTTTGACTAAGCTGTCTTCCCTTACTTCTACAATGTTGCCTCTTCCTTTGATTGATCCCAGGTAAACACCAATATGATCAGCGATAATGGATGGGATGGTGCCATCGTCAGTCTTCATGTACGGCATCACCTCTGCAGCCAGTTCCCACTGAGGAACAGCCTTCATGTTTGTTGGGGTTTTGATCTCCCAGTTCCCACCACCCCATTCAGGACCTTTAGGGACCATACTCTCAGCAGCAAAGTTAGCGAAAATTCCTTGAGTCCATCCAGTAGAACGGACTCTTAAAATCCTTTCACAGTATCGTCTTAATTCTGAATCTGTGCCATCTTCTTCCAGTTTTTGAGCAAGACGCCGCATGGCACTGGGGTTAAGGTGGCATATAAAGAGGTCGAGCATACTTTCATAATCAGCTATAACTTCAAAGGTTTCTTTTGCACTATCAAACTGCCCAAACCTGCAATTTTATCTTAAGTCATAAAACAAAAGTTGCTTCAATGAAGACAAAGTAACATGAGAACTATTTTTTTTACAGAAAGTAACATGACAACCATCAATCCATCAGTTCTTCAGCAATGAGCTGGAACCCTGGATGGAGCAATCTAAATAAACAACAGAAAAGAAAAACCTTCAATGCGGCTTGACAAGAATAACTCATGAAAAGGGATGTCAAAAATAAGCTCAATATAAATTCAAGTACATAAGCATGCACTTGAAAAAGAATTTGATCCACCAGAACAACATTTGTCAAGCAAGCATTATCACAGATTGAATAATTCCTCCAAGCATAGGCAGACCTATAATCCTTCATGCACAAGGTAGAGAAACTACGGATTCCTATTTTAACCACTACAACAGAGTCAATCCCCTACCAAGTCTCTTTTTATTATTTATCTCCTGCTGTGTTCCACATAGTCCCTTCATAATTTTGTACAACATGCAAAGTTCAGAAGACTCTCAAAAGTTAATTTTAAATTTTCTGATATCACTATTAGACACCCTTTACTCATTAATATTAAGACAATTTTTAAATTATAAAACTCTAGGTTAGAAAGGTCTGAGGCTGATTTCTCTGTATAGATTTTTAGTTCCAAATGTTTTATTCAAGTACTTCCCAAACTGCAACCCAACCACCCAAGTACCTCCCAAAGCATGTCTTACATACTATTAGATATGTCAGAGTATGATATCAGAAAATTTAAAATTGAACTGCAGTCATTAAAGAAAAAGATATGGAATAAGTTCGCTGAAAAAAAACTGTAAGAAATTTATAGAAACTGAAATTTGCGGGATAAAAATAAAAAAGACCACTTTGTCTTATCTGCATACTTGATACATGCATAACCCAACTGGCGGAACCGGTGGAACAAATGAGAGGTTGGAGGACATCTTGGATAATCTCTAGAGCGCAGAAATTCGTCTTTTAATACAGACAAAGCAGTTGTAAACCGGAGAGCTTTGATAGCATAGACACCCCTCAACACCTAAGTTATTTCAAAAGTTCAGTAAACAAAACAGACAACTACCAAAATTTGTTAAACACCACTTTTTCTTACCTGAGTGAACTGTGGTCCAGCTTGAGCTAGCGACATAGAAAGATCTCCACAAACAGGAGAGCCTCTAGCAACAATATCAAGAGACCTTGGAGTAATACGCAGGCTGTCAAACCTTCATTTAGAAAGTTCCATCAGCAATTATTCAAGAACCAATATTTATCAAGGTTTGGAAAAGAAGAAAATGACAGTACAATCCATACTGTTATACTGCTTTATGATGTAAGAAGCACAAAAGTAATTTTGAAAACAGATAGCATGTGTATAAGATCACTGGAAAAAGAAAAACCTTGATGTTATTTGATATAATATCTCTGGAAGGTCAAGCTTCTGCTCAAATCTCTCTTGCATTGTGGCAAATCCAATAAGCAGAGGTTCAAGAAGCCCAACAAGACAGCTCTTAATCTCAACTCCCTTCTTTTGTCTGGGGTTTATTTCTGTTGGGGTAGCAAGCAACAACCGATCATTCAGCGCACCAACCAAAACTGCACAGAAATACATCTTAATGAGTCACAAGGATAACAGCGGTGAGATACATACCCGCATCAACATCAGCGGCCAATAAAGTTACACACCTGCATAAGGCATACTGATGGAGAGAATAGTCCTTACTCTACTGTCCCAGCCAAGAATGCTAATTGCAGTGGTAGTAGAAAAGAGAAGTGCAGGTCCAACCCATAAAAGAGATCTAAAGTGAATAGAGGTCAAGTGCTCAAACAAGTTGTAAAAGCCTCAATAATTCAGTTAAATGAATGATTACCAAACAAAAAAAATGTAAAAACTTATACACCAAAATGTTGTACAGGATATTGAAGGAAGTCCTCTATCAAATTTGGCGGAACTGCCTGCGAGTATATCTAGATCTGCCGAAACTATAAGCACCCTTTGTGTCGTTAATATTCCAGCTACATAGCCCCTAAGAGTTTCTTGCCAGTGAACCTGTCAAAGTACAGCAGCTGGATCTTTGAAAGGGGCAGATTATAAATGGTTTGCACATTCAAAAAATTAGTTATACACGAGCGTAGTCTAAGAAGAATAAAGTTCCAGAAGAATATAGTTGCATGTCTTGTGACGTGTGTAAATGATGTCTATTTTAATTAGTAGTCGATACATATAGAAGAAATTTTGACCTATGCGTCAGATGCAACCATAGTGAGCAACAATCAAGTTCTCTCTATATTAGGATAATAAAGAAAATTTGCTCTATTTTATTTTATTTTTTTTCACAGGAAAATTAGTCTGCTGGTAAAATACACAAACTTGAGATGTCCTTTAGCTTGAACCAGAAACTTTCTTAGGCAATGTGAGAGGCAAAAAGGAGTGGAAAATTTTTACCCTTGCTTGGGTAGTTTCAAGTTTCAACTGAGGAAGTGCAAAGGGGAAGAAAGGTTTTGGCACTCAGCAGCACGCCCTAATTACTTTCAATTGTTCAACAATAAATTTTAAACCATAATGGTTATATGATCACCTGAAGTACAATCTCATTTAGTTTCAACTTAATTGACTTTTTCCCTTCACCCTTTGTTGCTATATAATGACCATCAGAATTAGAAAGCCGGGATCCTTGAATCAACTTTGCCAAGCCAATCTGATTCCCATGAGAAGCAAACATCAATGTTGACTCTACAATCACAGAATACTATGATTAGCACATACTATTGATGAAAACTTTTTTACAAACTAAACATGATAAATTCTTCCCTCCAGTACCTATTGGAGTCGAAAAAATTCGATCAACTTCACTTTCAAACATAAATTGCATTGGACCCTTGGGACCAGTGTCAATATCCACCGGTTGGCGTTCTTCAGCCAACAGAATCTTCTCATTAGCTTCAGGAGAAGCCTTTTTAGGCAGAATATACAAAACCAGTCCAGTCTTATCATCATCAAGAATTGCAAACTGATTTTCATTGGGTCCAATAAATGCTGCATCACGACCTACAAAACTCAAAGATGAAATTTGTGAATAATTACTAGATCTCCTGCATGCATATGTAGACATTTCTGGGGAATAAAGGCATCCAATAGGCAGACAAACCTTTTATAGTGGTACATTTGCTGTTTGCTGCCTGAGAATCGGTATTTTCAAAATAAAGCACCACTTCATTTGTAGCACCACTAAACTCATAGACAACAAGAAATAGGCCCTGTTTTTTACCGTAGGCCATGTACTTTGGATGATATTCCACATTTCCAGGAACCTATGAAAGAGAGGAGAAAAGGATTTCACTACCATTAGCACCACCAAGTGGGAATCCTCATAAAAGCTAAAGGGAAAATTACAAAGACGTCAGACTAATTCAAATGATAGCATATCATGTCAAAACATTACCGTCGTGTAAAGTTTTTTGTAGATACTGTCTGCTCCAGAACAAATGTTATATGCCATAAGATGTAATCCATCAACAAAAAAGGCCCTGACAGGATAATGAAGAACCCGATTCTCTTTATTGAAGAAATTTAACTCCAGGTGAAAAGGCTGCAAATGAACCAAAGTTTTCATATACAAATTAAGGAAAAGTAACACAAGACACAATCAATCTATAGCTGAGAAAACTTACCTGAAATACAGGAACATCCTTCAGATGATGCTTAGTGTCTACAATAGTAATGAGGGGCAGCCGAGATATTGGGGCACTTTTGGCATGACCTTCCATAAAATGCTATAACAATAATGCAATGAATGAGTTAACAATAGACTGAATCATAACAAGTAACTTGAGAAGTCAGATTAGATCAGACTGGAAGTCCCCAAGAAGTGTTTTAATATAAAGGAGTGGGACGGGACAAAATAAGCTGGACTATGGTTTTTGAATTTTGCCTAAGCTACAATCAAGCCCCTTAGAGTCACATAAAAACCTATCCATGATCCATCCTCATAACAGTACAAGTCAATAATAAAATAATTTTACATCACATCTTTAAGATAAAAGTGACATACGCTGTGGAGAAAAGCCTTCCGGGCAATGTCTGATATTGTCAGCTGACTGTGGCTGCAATAAAAGAAAAATTACTAGACAATATACAATACTAATAAACTTCATCACATTATTAATATAAAGCTGCAAACAAATCCAACGTATTTAACCCGACAAGGCCTTTGGTCCGATGACTAATTTAAGAGTGTAAGTCCAAATTTGAACCAAGAAAAGCAGTAATATGACACACACACACATATGTACACAAAATACAATTTAAATTGACAAAGCTTTTAATACCACGGAAAGCTTTACGAGTGAAAGTCCTTATTCTTTTTTAATCGAAAATGATTGAAAGGCTAAGACTTGAAGAAAAACAGTAAAATTAAGTCAACACCTACAGCCTATGCCATAAGTAGTAACCCAAAAGAAGAAAAGGGTTAAAAGAGAACTTATTCCACCAGTAATGTCCAAAACAAAAAATACAACTAAGCCATCTCAATTTTGACATCTGTTAGTTTATTGGTCCTATCCACACATCCCTTTTTACCTTCCACAACCCCTGTTAACTTCTGTCCTTACCCTTTTCAATTCATTCGATCCGATGGCCAGAAATTGAGAGAGGTGTGTGGAAGGTAAAAAGGGGTGTGTGGATAGCACCACCCTGTTTTTTCAATGAACAATAAGCTGAAAATGGTAGATGGGGAAACTCTTTACAGATGTAAAGCATCCGAGGTCAAGACAGCTGACAAAAGGTGCTGAATACAACCCAATGAAATTGTAGGAAGAATCACATGGTGGTTTTTAAGTTCTCTAAAGTTAAAATCAAACTTCCGCTGATAACCAGGACAACAAATCTGGTTTACAAAAACTCTGATCTCACCCTTTCAGATGATGTTCTTGCAGTTGAGCTTGAAGTTGATGTTCGGCTAATATTCCGGATGAACCCAAAGCTGAAAGCTTTTCTTTCAAAACAGATGCTGCAAATACCAGTACCATTAGCATATCTGGTCAATAAGCACAGCAGCAATAGAAATAACTCTACAAAGGTTCTACTCATAACATTACAAGTTTAAAAAAAAATTTGCTATCTTAAAAACCAAAATATCAAAGGGGAAAAAGGCACGATATTAATGTGAAACTAACAAAATTATTCAGGAGAACACAAATATGAAATGCTACTTCAATTATGTTTCTCATCACAGACACAAGCGATACATATAATTACAGAACGTGTATCTGTAAAACTCAAAGATTAGCAAGCTTACACCCTAAAGATGTCTACAGATTGATCAAGAAAATGTTCAATCATTGGCATATAAATGGAAATAATTTTCAACTTTGTATCCTAAGAAGTACATAATAAATATGACAGTTAAAGATTTTTCTTCTCCCCATTAAGTCCTTGTCAGATTTTATCAATGGCACTAAAGAAGAGAAACGACAAGAAAACGGGCAAAACTATTTAAGCATGCAGCAGAAAGTGAGGTGCCACTAATGATTAATGAACTCATTGATCTTCTCAACAAGCACTTAATTAGTAAACCTTCTACTCCCAGATGGATCTGAATCCTTTGCTTGCCTTGTTCCATTCTCAGGCAATGCCAAGACAAGTATACAGTCCATTCCAATTTAAATAAAACCATAATAAGAAGCATAGTACAAAAAAAAGAAAATAGTCACATCTTGATAACTTCTTCAAAGTAATTGAAGATCACCTGCTAATACATATGATCACAGTAACCTCCAACATAAAGTGTATTATCTACCACCAGAACTTTAATGAACTCATTTCTTTGGGGAAACTACTGAAAACATTCTACTTAATCATGAGAAAACTTAGATAGCATGTACATTTGCTATAATTATCTTACCAAACTATTAGTTAGATTCCTTAAACAAAGACCAATAATAAAGCATTTTCTTTAGACCAACAGAATGATGTGGAGTTAAACCGGGAAAAACTCGGGTGGACAAGACCAATAATAAAGCATTCAAAAAGGTCACAACTCAAACAAAACAGAACAAATAAA
>JAOTRO020000003.1:1530975-1551530 GCA_028566515.2 Pyracantha coccinea | reverse complement strand
ATCTTGCTGATGCCAACACGATGTCAGCCACGGGTTGAGATTTTGTTTGCATCTAACGCGTAAGAAACTTGTGCGTGGACGCGCGTTCTTGACAGCACACTAATGGGACGCGAGACATAGGCCATGTGGTGCGGCAATTGACACACCCTGACCCGAAATGTCCACTTGAACTCCGAATTGAGCTGTGCTGGCTAACACCATGAGGGTGACGAAGCCATAAAGTGTAGTAATGTAAAAAATTATAGCATTGAAGGCAATCTCCAATACCAATATTTGCCAAGAATGAACTCATTTCAAGAGTGCGTTGTGAGTGGGAATGAACTTATTTCACACATGATGTCAGAGCATAAGTACAGTACAATACAGTA
This sequence comes from Pyracantha coccinea, assembly GCA_028566515.2. Lineage (NCBI taxonomy): Eukaryota > Viridiplantae > Streptophyta > Magnoliopsida > Rosales > Rosaceae > Pyracantha > Pyracantha coccinea. Next base: position 1,551,162 of record JAOTRO020000003.1, on the reverse strand, counting down.
AAGTAGGATGAAAATTATATCATTGAAGACAATCTCCAATACCAATATTTGCCCAGAATCATCGTTGATATGAAAGCTCAGCTACTAAAACTTGGAGGGGCGAAAAATAAGGGTGAGTGGGCCTGATAATAAAGTTTTATAAAAAAACTTTCTGAAAACATTGTAACCACTCGCCGTAAAACAAGTATAGTTTCCAAAATATACATACTACATATAGTAAGAACATACCTATTGTAGCCTGCAAAATCTTAAGAATTCAATACGGCACAATAATTCGTAAATAAGTGCATGACATCAGTAATCGTATACTCTCGCATAAACAAACATATCAAACCAAGTGCTCATTAACAGATTGCTAACACACGAGTTCATGCAGAGGTATTCTGACATGAACATGATTGAGTATAACAATGATATACGCTCTAGTACTACAATCACGTGAAGATAGGCGCTATGCGCAGCACATAGGAGTCGGAGTTGCCTGTTGCAACCTGTATGACATGACTGGCACCTACAATGGATCCAAAGTGAGTGTACGGTGCGATGTGCATATACACGTGAAAGACTGGCCCTAGCTCGGGCAAGTACCAACACCGGTGCAACAATGATGAGCAATTAATATATAGTCATGCCACAATGATTCGATAATTCTAATCAGCATATATTATTCATGGCTGTAAATATAATTAAAGTATCTTACACATAGCTGTGTATCCTGCAGGATGCAAAATAATTTCGTAAATTCCGTCATTTCACTAATTCTTGTAAACATTAGTCTAAGCTAGGCATACGTAGTAAATTCTTTTTCAAATGTATAAATGGAAACTAACAAATATGTATATACTTTATAAAAGAAAAGACCCACTCACAATTACTTGCAAGGTCGCAGCTGTTCGAACTATGATAGTCGGAGTCTTCGATAGTAATTGTACCTATGCATAATATTGAGACCCATTAGTAAAACTCAAGTAAAACGTTTGAATTTGGAGGAATGGACAGTGGCTTCGGAATCAGTGCGTCGAAATACGCTAAAAGGGGGTCCCGAGCAAATTTTGTAAAAAGTAACTGTCAACCCTAAAGTCAACCGAGGAGCCCTGGCAGTCAACTACGTTAAAACTTCGAAATTTCACTAAATGGATGCGAAAAAAGGACTCGGGGAGTCGAGATTAGCCTAGGAGCCAGGAGGGTTTCTAGGAATATTCCTAGAATATTCTCAGCCCGTTTGGAAAATTGGGCCTGGCTGTAGCAGTGGCCCAAAGGCTTGGGCCTTGGGCCGGGTTTGGGCTGATGCTTTTTTGTTTTTTGTTTTTTTTCCTCCAGCCAGTTGCCGCTGCAACTGCCGGTATCTATGAACTCCGACTAATTAGAACTTCAACAAACCCAGCCATATAATATACCAAAACGAAGATCAAGGAACGAGGATTCGAGTAGTACCATTGGTTTCCTCAGACGTGGTCGGAGTTGGCCCAAAAAACCGCGAAAGCCACCGAATCTCCGTCGGGAAAACTGGGTTAAGCATCCCCGAGTTAAACCTACCATAAAACCAGTCCCAAAAATCATCTACCATACCTAAAATTGAAACTAAACGACGAGAGAGATTCATCCAAGCCATGTTCGAAACTCACCTTCGTCGAAGACAAGGTGAACAGAGCCATGGCTGCCATTTTGCAGAGAAGGTTTGGGTACCTTGAGTAAAACGAGATGATGGTCATAGTGGTCTACCATGAAGCTGGGTGGAATGGCGATGGTTCGGTGGTGGTGCAACTCGCCGGAGTTGCAAGGGATGATGGTACGGTGTCGGGTTTGCAAGGGAGACGAGAGGAAGGTTTCTGAGAGAGAGAATTGAAGAGAGAGAGAGAGAGAGAGAGCGGTGCGAGGTGGAGGTCTGGATGGTAATGCGCGCCGGAGACGGCGAGTGATGGTGGGGTTGCAGGTTTCTCTGCACTTGCAGAGGTGGAGCACGTGCGAGAGAGTTGACGGATGAGGGAACTGAAAGAGTTTGGGTGGATGAGTGACACGGGGACGCAAGGGATAGGAGACCCAAGTGGGTGGGTCCCACCATGCAGAAAAATCCTATATATATATATATATAAGGCAATTGATCTAAAATACTGAATTTACCAAAATGCCTTGAACTTGCTAAGTCCGTAAAATTTCCAACCTATCTCCAATTTTGAATCCGTTTATGCCCATGCGTTCGATTCGTCAAGTACTACATAATTACACCAAAAAAATAAGTCATGTTTCTTGAAGTTATGGTCAACGAAAGTTAAAATCCTTACATCTAAGGGTATTTTCGTCAATTCACATTTTTAAAATTTATAAAATCATAAAATTTGAGACGGATTGTCACAGCAATGACCTTTGTATTTCCAACTCAAAAAATTTTGAATTTCAAACTCAACGGCTAGTGACGTGGTAAAATCTGTACCGTTCAATTCCCAGATCAACGATCCAAGTTTTTCGACCAAAAAACTTTAAAAATAAACAAAGAAAATGTCAGAAATCTTACCATTGGCCATGTGTCCAATTTTGGGCGGTTGGATTTCAATCTTTTTGAAATTCAACGGTCCAAATTAATTAACTTAATAAAAATTGTTTAAAAATACAGAAAAAATAAAACGAAAATTTATTATTATTTTCTATAAATATCCAACCATCATCTTCCACCTTACTCCACATTTCCATATTTTCAACACTTTGAACCAAAGCTTTCATATATTTTTGTGTGCAAAAATATGGCTACTTGGACAGTCATTGAAGATGTTACGTTGTGTGAATGCTGGGTTCAAGCTACTCATGATCCGATTACGAGTAATGACATGAAGTTGCGAGAACTTTGAAGTATAATTAATAACATTTTAATTATTTAATTATTTTATAAATAAAAACATTTTTTATTCTGTTATAAATAAAAACATTTTTTTATTATTTTATTAAAAAAATTAATATAAATAAATACGAATTGACTAGACTCTTGCCCAGCTTATTTTTTAGGGGATGAGATGCACTTGACCAATTACTGTTCATTGCAGTCAACTACTATTTATTTGGGTGGAGTAAATGGACTTTGGGCCAACTCATTTTTTAGGAGTGGTTTGCTCTAAGGAGACTAGAGTTTTTAAACTAAACGATGTGGTTGTTGATGATTGGATTATTACTTAAGCGTTGATGACGTGCTTATTTCATTTTGGTAACACATCATTTGGTTTGCATATTTAGTAACGTCTAATGTAAAAGTTAACTAGAATTCATTACTAGAAATTTCTCCTTTGAATTTTAATTGACCATTTTCTAGTAATGAATTTGTTGAGATGAGTAGGTAAATTTTATTTGAATTTGGGTCTTGAATTGAAATAGGTGAACCGAGACGATCATTGCAAATTATTATTAATACTCTTAAGGCTTTAATAAATATAAAAAGCTCAATTTAAAAATAAAAATAATGTTTAAATAAATAAATAAATAAATAGCATTGACATAGTTGGAGGATGGTGGCCGAATGAGAGTGTGAAGGAAGGGCTCATATGGGGTCAACACCCGTGCTTGGGAGACGAAGGTGGAGATCGACGTATGGACGACGTATCCCTGGAGATAACAATGACGTATCTATGGAGAAACGAAACGGAATTCGATGGCAGATGGGAAACGGTGTTGTGAAGATTTCTTAAGATAGGTAGAATGGTTGGCTGCTCGGGGTATTCATGGTGGTTGGGGTGTTGGCTTGGGTCGGTTCGGGAATTGTGGTGCCTGGGATTAGAGTGGACAGTGGAGCCTCAAGGAGGTATGAGGCGGGAGGTTTACAATCTTTTTTGTTGTGAGTTTTTTTTTCTATTTTTTATTTTTTTTATGGAAAAATAAATTCATTCAAAGAGAGAAACCACGATTACAACCGCTACCAATACAATCGAAGAGAAACGCATTTCTAGCAGTAGTGGGTAAAGTCCTATCCCATATAAAAGTATCATGGATAGAGTGTCCTATGCTAGTAATGGCATCAGCAAGAAAATTCGCTTCCCGAAAGACATGAGTCCAAGATATAGTAGAAAATGATCGTGCAAGCAATATGATGTCCTCGATAATAGTCTTCAATTGCCAAGGCGTTCTGCACTTGTTTACAATAGAATCGATAACAAGCTTGGAATCCCCCTTCACACAGATATCCTTAAAACTTTTGACTTTTGCAAACTTCAATGCATCATGTAAGGCAAGAGCTTCAGCAACAGATATAGCATTCTCTCCAAGATTGCACGTCACAACAACAATAGGAGACCCATTATGATCTCTGATGACAAAATCTGCAGTCGCTTGAGATCCCACCACTGAACCGTCAAAATTAATTTTGAGCCATGGTGCACGAGGGACTTTCCACTTAATAATCTGAGAACATCTATGAACAACATCAAAATTACGAATTGATCTTGAGCTTTTATTAGTGTTGTAGTACTCACTACCAATTGTAGCAGCCACCATTGGAACTCTAGCAGGGTGGACCTAAGAATTACGAAAAATCAAATTGTTTCTATCATTCCATATTTGCTAACAAATAAGGAGAGCCTTACTCAAATCAGACAATTTAGTCTCATCATTAGCATTCAATTGAGATAACCAATCAATTAAATCCAACCCGACACCAACAGGACTAGGGTCAGAGAATATTCGCCAAACTTCTTGAGCATAGATACATCTAACAAAAAGATGTTGTTGATCTTCTTCATCAGTATTAGAAAAAGGAGAAACATGATTAGTATTAGGAAAGAACTTAAGCAATCTCACTCGTGTTTGGAGTCTCCCACAGAAGAGAAACCAACAAAACATTTTTATCTTTTGAGGTATTAACAGTTTCCACATTTTATTCAACAAAACAGCTGAAGGGTGTACTCTTTGGTTCTCAACTTGCAACCAAGTTGCAGACTTAACAGTGAATTCACCATTAGTAGAAGGACCCCAAATAAACTCATCTTGTCTTTCATGCAAGGAAAATGAATACTACAGATCTTTCTTACAATATCAATGTCCAAAATACTCATTGATAAGGTCTTGTTCCAACTATAGTTAGCAATAAAATTACAAACTCTCACATTCCAATCAATATTCACTCTTTGGGATTCAAGTAAGAGATGGAAAAGAGGGAAAGGAAAAAACCAGTTATGGGTCCAGAATTGAATATACTTGTTATTTCCCACAATCCATTTCATACCTTTTAAAAGAATATCCCTAGAATTCAGGACACATCTCCAAGCCAAAGAATGATATTGTTTTGCTTTAGTATTAAACAAACTCTCGTTTCTTAAATATTTTTGCTTGACAATTTGAACCCACCAATTATCTTTAGTAATAACCTTCCAAGCAAGTTTAGCTAAGGAAGCGTTATTAAAATGGTCAACTCTTCTTATACCAAGACCACCCATAGATTTAGGAGTACAAACATCCTTCCAGGCCACGGGGACCATTTTAGTTTCCTTACCCCAAAGAAAAATTCTACACTCTTTGTCCAAAGTATCAGCTATTTTATTGGTGTACTGAATTAAACACATTGACCAAGTTGACTAAATTAAAAACACAAGGACCAAAATACAGAGACCATTTTTCTTATATCATATCTATGGGTGGAGGCACTAAGGGGCCAGGGTGGTTCCTGTCCCATCTTGACCACTGTAAGAAATTTCTAGCACTATCAAGCATGTAGTTGTAGAACCATGAGACATGAGGAAGAAGATGAGTGATCCTCATGAAGAATGAAGGCAAATGATCAGCTAATGAAAGGTATGCTCTCACAAAGAATTTTGACCCCGCCACTAATTCATATCCATCTCCTAAAATTTCCTAAATTAAAACAAAATATTCAAGAAAAATGGAAATCAAGAAAGACCTAGCTAATGGTTGATGTAAAGTTGGAGAACAATTCTAAGTATAAAAGGGCACTCATGTCCAACCAACAAGAGAGATTCTTGTGTACAACTGGCAGTATACAAACTATACGACGATCCGCTTGTTTGTGTTGCCACACGAACACGTGATCTAGCTGTCGGGCATTACAAGCACCATGTGCCGCACGGCTTTCATCCAAAACTAATACATTGGACATTTCTTCAGACAATGATCCGGTGACAACAAAGCACAGCTTGGAACGTCAATTTTGAATCTAGCTATAATTTTGAAACGTTGGAATTCCCGCCGAACAAAAACATTCACAGCTTAAACAAGCAGAAGCAACAGAAACAACAAAACATGGAATGGTTGTTATAAGCAAACAATGAAGGCAAATGATCAGGCAGGGTTTCCGAACCCCCGAGTGCGAAGAGCGTATGGAGTTGTACGACGAGCAAAGAGCGAAAAGCTACTCCTACAAATCGAAAGAGTGGGACGAAAGCCAAGACAAAGTGGGGTCTAAGATGGCGGAACTGATTAAGACCAAAGAAGAGCTCAAGAAAGCTAAGGAGAGCGCCATGCAGGCGTGGATAGACTCCAGGCCTCTCACTGATGAGCTTGAACTGCTGAAATGCGGCCTTGAAATTGCTGAGAAACGATGCGACACGCCCAGTATCATCTCGGACCTTGAAGCACAGCTTGAGACGACAATCCACAGCATTAAATCCAAAAAGGAGGAACAACACAAGGCGACCGGGATGGTCAATGAAATAAATCAGGCGTTGGATCAAACCCGTCAAGAGATGGAAAGGTTTAAGTGCGATGCAGATGAAGAATTACAAGCAAGATCAAGATTGAAGCAAGCCCTTCATCTGAGGAGACAGACTCTGCGAACACTGCAACTTGGACTTGAAGCTGTACGAATAGAAAAAGAAGCGCTTGGTGCATCGGAAGCAGTAGCACTTAAATACATAAAGTGTTCAAAAATGGAGAAAACCACCGTCCGCCTCACTCAGGAAGAGTACCATGCCTTGGCAAAAAGAGCTCAAGATGAAAATTCTCTTTCAGACTGGCGTGTTTTGGTTGCATCAGAACAGAAGCTCGCAACAGAGGCAAGCAGAAACAAAGCTTTGGACAAATTGAACAGATTACTCTCGGAGAAATTTTCAAGAGAAAGGGAAATTGAAGAAGAAAGTATAAGTGGAGATGGACACAATGGAGATCCAAGAATCAGGACGGGAGACCAAGTGAACACCAGAGAGAATACGCTCCCTCAAGCTCGGAACAAGGCAATGGCCAGGACAAATCAGAGAAACCAAAGATCTAGAAGCAATAACAATAAAAAGTTATCTGCAAACAACAAACCATCTGTATTGCAAAAAATTAGACAATTTTTTGTGAGAAAGATAAAAGGGCTGTTCGGATGATTTCGTAGGAATTCAGAGACTAGCTATCACGATTCGAACAGCAATAAAGTCGTATGTGCTAGTCTAACAAAAGGCGAATGCAGTTGGAACAAAATTTGATTTAAGCTAGAGTATTCTGATTTTCCCTCAAGTCTTCTGCTATTTGTCTTGGCCTTCCTACAGGGCCTGAAAAATGAGCAAGCTCCATTAAAAGTCGAGCAAAGATATTAAGCTATTTCAAAATTGGGTTCTTTTTTAGAGCATTTCAAAATGGAGTTTAATCATTACTGTTACAACTACAAAAACCAACAAATGATCAGATCGATAAGATTATGAAAGAAAGTTAATAATCTTCAGAAGGACATAGGTATCCCATCGGGAATACCACAAACATTAAGCGTTGCCTACAAGAGTCTGGCCATTTACAATATGACAAAGGGGCAAAAGATTGATGGTACCTGATATATCCTAGGGGCCAACTAAGAGTTTTAACAGAATAGCTTTAAACCAGTTGACAGTGCAGAAGGAATCAAAATTTATCCGTACTATGTGCAGCCTCTGTGCATAGCATGAACAAACATTCAGCCCCAAATTGGTTGTAAACAAAGCAATACGGATAATAACAAACTTACCATGTGACTGCTTAATCAGTGAAACATTCTAGAATATGCTTTCTTTTCTTGCTCAGACCTATTAGCAACCTGTGCAAATTTTTTACTTTCAAATCTTATAGAAAAGGGAAGGAAACAAAGCAAGCATCCATTGTTTGGAAAACAATTATAGAACACAGGAAGCTTACTAACCTTCTTTTTAGCAACCAGAAGCTCTTTCTTAATTCCTCCTGAACAAAATAAAATCATGAAAGTTCAGGAAGCTATCATTGATTGTATAACATATAGTTGGTCTAGGAAATCAACTATGAAAGCATAGGGGTTTGATTATTCGCAGCAGCTAGTCACAAACCAACCACAGTCGAGTTAATGTCCATTGAGGTTCCCACAGAATCTGATTTGCCATTTGGGAAAAACTTTGCAACTTTATTTTAACTACAAATCTGAAAGACAATAACATATAAAGCACTTCAAGATTGACACGGCAATAATACAACAACTCCCTGATCTCAGGAAGCCCAACCTTGGCAAGCATTACCAATTAAAATTTAAAGGAAAGAATAACCTAGTTCATAAAAGAGCCTCTTTTCCGGTATGAAGTTAGGTAAATTATGTAACACCACTGACCATCATTTGGTTCCAAATCCAGTGCCTTCTTGAAGCTTTCAACTGCAGCATCGATGTCATTGAGTGCCATATAGGTCTGCAGCCAGCAAGATGCACAGAAGCTAGATCATAAACAGCAGCCAGAGGGCATTATGAATTCTTGCCAATTAAAAATTATTACCTGGCCTTGGCGAAACAAAGCCTTCACATTATCTTCCCAATCACGCAATGCAAAGTCTGTGTCCAACAATGCTCCTTCTAGGTCTCCTAATTTCAACCTGCAAGCCTGAACAGAAAATTCACCAATCTATCAATTGGATAAAGGGAAATATCTTTCTTTTTGGTTGATGACAGTAAAAAAATATACCACAAAAGAATACAGAATACTCCTGAGTATAATCAAGTTAGACTTCAGAGAAGTATTAACATTGAATAGAGCAAGGCCCAACTACTAATTCATGGTTGTCTTTTAGGTATCACTCATCTCACGGACTATTCACATAAACTCAGAAGCAACAGTACTTTTCATTTTGTCCAACAGGCTTAATTCAAGTATGATTAAATTACTGTTATACAATTTCAATGTCAATCACTACCACTGATAAATGTACACTTTCGCCATAACAATAGTTCAGCAAATTGTCATTTACACTACTTAACTGAAATTGGTTTACTTATCCAGAGTCCCAGACAAGTAATTTTGTTTTCATTTCAAGAGGGTTTCCTAGAGAATTTCATTTAATTCAGGTGCTTTCAAATTTGATAAATGAAAATTCTTACTGAGCTATTAGTAAATATCTGGGACTTTGTCTTCCGCAAAGAGGAGCCCGTCTCTGTTTAATCACAAAGATAAAGTCGTAAGATGATCAAAGAAAGTAAGGGACACTCTATAGTGCAAGGCAACTGGCTTACCTTCATCTATTTCTTCCAGCTCCCAGCATATATCCACGTAGCGCAAAGCCTTGCGATACTTTCTAAGGGCCATCTTATAGTCTTGCTTCTGTATAAAGATCAGAAATCATACTATTGGGTATTAGTGAATGAAATGTATGACATAATTTACCATAGTTGTGATATTAAATGCAATATCTCATTACCTTGAACTGTTCGTTTCCAATGGCCTTAATAGCATCCACAGCCGTGACCCACCAAGAAATGTCCTCTGGTTTTGTATCAAGATCAGCAGGCCAATCAGGATAAACATCACCATCTTTGAAGAAGTTACACACCCCATCATCTGCTCCATCAGGAAGCTGCCCACAATCCGAAATAACGACTTCTTCGGTAGGCAAGTCACCGTCTTTCGTGTTCAAATGTTCAACCGAACGAACCACGGCCATGCCCTTGATCACCTTCCCAAACGCAACATGTTTCCCATCAAGATGGGAAGTCCGAGTGGTGGTAATGAAAAACTGAGAGCCATTGGTGTCAGGGCCCTTATTAGCCATGGACAGCATCCCTTTTCTCTCATGCTTTATGTCAAAGTTTTCATCTTCAAACTTCAACCCATAAATCGACTCTCCCCCGCTGCCATTTCCTGCCGAAATGTCTCCACCTTGTATCATAAAACCCTTGATAACGCGGTGGAAACAAACACCCTGCAACAAGATGCAATGTAATTCTTATTGGAACTCCACCCCATTAACAAAATTACAAATTCTTGCACAAACACACAGAAATTAAACAAAAACCTACCAATGTAAAAATCAAAAGAACAAAAACCCACCAATTAAACAATAGGAAAACAAGACCCCACCAGTGTTACAATGCAAAAACCAAAACCCAACAATGTAACAATCAAAAGACAAACCCAGAAATAAAAATTGAATCTTTTGACGAGAGAGAGAGAGAGAGAAGGACCTTGTAATGCAGAGAAGCATTGGTGTGGGGGCCAATGCCCCTCTCACCAGTGCAGAGAGCTCTGAAATTCTCAGCTGTTTTGGGGACAATGTCATTGTAGAGTTCCACTACTACTCTTCCTTCTAGCTCTCCTCCAATGGTTATGTCCAAGTAGCACCTTGGCCTCCCCATTTGTGAATAACCCAGAAGAAACTTTAACTAAAATAAAAAATTGGAAAAGGGGAAAACTTAAAACCCTAATCCCGCTTTTATAAATTTGAACTGGTTCGAGTTCGCCGCGAGACTTGGTGACTCAGTGAGACCAGGTCGCCTTCACGGTTCACACTGCACAGTCTTCTATACTACGCCTATGAAATATCCGTCTCGTTGAGTCACCAGAGGCTGGTGGGGCGGTGTAGGCCGGTTAGATGTGAATGGACATGTCACACACAGTCCTCTAGTAGTATTTTTCTAAATTAAATATCCTATATTTGATTTTTTAAAAATAAATTTAAACTACATTATTATTAGGTTAGCGGAAGACGTGACATGTAGCGTACATCTTCTACAAGAAGATGTGGACGGACACTGACTCCTATAGGGGCAGGACACTGCAGGGTATTTGGGTTGCTGAAGAGAGGTCAGTGGAGATGGGTATTGTTGGAAAGTAGCGAGATTTGACAGAAGATACTTGGGTGCAACTCACTGTACATGACTGTGTGTGCGCTTCTTCGGGTGGCAATGGATCGTGCTCCGGTTTAATCGTATTGTGTTCGTGCCTTAACGTTTATCGTGTTTGTGCTACCTCTTGGGTTGACATTTGTCTTATTTTTTTAACTACATATTAATAACAAAATTGTGTCAACAAAAAAATAGTGAAAATCCTATTCGGTCTGACATCATAATATTAAAGTTAGAGACAGTAAAGTAAATTTATAAAATAAAATTTGTTTTTTTGTTTAAACATCACTTACAGTTGATTTTAACATTTTTAATTAAAATAAATAAATTAAACATGTTTCCCTCTCTCCATTCTCATGTTCTCTCTCTCTCTCTCTCCTTCAATTTTAAAACAAAATTAAAACATTACACACATACTTTGTGTGTAGATATGTACTAGTTTTTATTTAAAAGAGTGATGTGATATTGTTTACTAACAGGCCAATTTTTTTTCGTGATTCCTGTGGTGACTTGTCATTTTCGATGTGACCTTCCGGGTGAAAAAGCTTTTAATTAAACCCTCGTGGTGGGCCTTGTTAGCAATTGATGTCCAAATCCAAATTTCCATTAAATAAACTCACGTGACTATCACATGAAGGGTCAAATTCGTCATTTCAATTCAAATTACATCTTATTCAATGGGCATTTAGTATAATTTAGGGTTTAATTGAAATTAGATTTTACAGGGAAAAAAAAAAAGCTTGAACGCAAGGACTAAAACTAAACCTGTAAAATCACGTCAATGGCTAGGAGAAGAGGTGAAGGTGAAGCCACGCCTAATTTCTTAGGTATGATTTAACTTCGTTTGGAAATCCTAATAGTTCTCATATACAATTGTTTTTTTTTTCAACGCCAACACGTCTTTGATCATGAGTTAGAGTCTTAATCTTACTTGAATTTTCATTCTTGTATCAATTTGTACCTGTTTGAATGCATAAATGCCTTTCAGTTTGTCTTTAATCGGTAATGTGGTTTTATGTAGGCCCTAGTCGGCCAGTACACAACATTTCAACTTTTTTCTTAATCTTTGAATTTTATTTCCTTAACTTTCTTATGCTCTTGAAGTTCATATGCGGAGGGCAGACCTGAAGATTGAATTTTCTGCAATGCCTTTCACCCATTGTCTTTAATTCTACAATGCTTTTCACCCGTCTGAATGCATATATACTGCATTTCACCCATTGTCTTTAACTCTTTAAGTTATTCTTGTGCATGTGTGATTTTTTTTCATGCATTATATAGGTTGAGATACATGTGCTATCAAATTGGGCTGATGGTTAGTGATGGTGGAGGAGGTCCACTAGTGGTTATGGCGGTGGCTGGGAGCATGAGATGAAATACGGGAACTGCTAGGTTTTTTTTTTTAATTTTTTTTTAATCTTTACAAGTTTCTTTTATTTGTAATTTTATTTTAATTCAATCATGTTTTTGCCTTTTTATTTTCCAAAATAAATAAACTTAATTTTGACCGATCCACATGTGATAGTCACATGATTTTATTTAACGGAAGACTAACGGAACTTTGGATTTGGACCTCAATTGCTAACAAGACTCACAACGAGAGTTTAATTAATAGCTTTTTTCACCACAAGGGTCACATTGAAAGTGACGTGTCACCATAGAGACCACAAAAAAATTTGGCCTTAAAAGTTTGAATTGCCAAAAATAATTTGTAAAAAATAAAATAAATTAGTGCATAACTACTATTTTGGAGTGCTAGGTTGCCACCAAGCCATGTTAGTAACTAGAATTTGATATAACAGAACTTAGGATTGGCTTACAATGGGTTGTACACTCAATTAGTGATTGTAACACAAGCAAGATAAGGGGGTCGAATTAATATTAAGATTCGGCCCAACCCATATTCTTTTTGCAGGCCCATTTCAATTTGGAATCTTCCTCTCCTCCGTCTCTATCGTCTGATATATTTGCTTGGCCTCCAAGTTGCCAAAATCATTTCCCGTCCTTTCTCTGTTATATCTGGGCCCCACTAAACCTGTGCCTTTAACTTTTGTTACCACATGATAATGGTCCCACTGGTCTTACAAAGATAACGGCTATCTTCACTCCACTCCAATAAAAGTAAAAGTAAAAAATCTCTAGGCAAGATTAGATAATTTCGTTTTATTAGTTTAATTTACTTTGCTCAAAATAGTCCTAACAAAAATATCCTTTCTAATTTTTGAAATATCATTTCTAACACTATTCCGTTATGTATTTCAACAATCCGAGTCGTCTATTTTTTTTTCATATTATCATTTAAAGATCATTTTTGTAAAAAATTATCTGACTCCAACAATGCTTAATCATACAAACATGCAAACAACCGTAATCAGTTAAATACAGTTTATATGATATGTACAATACATACAATACAATGACTAAACAATTAGGGCTAACTAATTCTTACGTAGATAATCTTTAAAAGAGAATCTAGATACTAAATAGTTTAGAATGTTGAACGACACTAAAAAGAATGATGTCCTTAAGAAAGTCAATAATGTAGAAAAAATGTAGTCATATCTTATATAGTCTACAAAAAATTTATAATATTTTGAGGCAGTGGCAGAGCCATGAAGGGACCAGAGTAGTCCCAGGCCTATCCTAACATTTTTTCACTCATAAAAATTTAGTGTTATGCTTATGATTTTCAAGGTTTTTGTAGGCTCAGGCCCCATTCCGACATTTTTACTTCAATTTATTTCATCAAGTTTGATTTGAGGTTGGTAGCTCCTATGGAGTTTAGGCAATTAGTTGCTTGTGAGCTTTGAGAAGGACTTTAGTCTGGGGATCAGTGGAGGGAGATGAGAAGAAAGTTAGAGAGGCTTTAGGTTTAGGTATAGGGAGAAGATGATGAGACGACACCATATCAAACCCAAACGATGTTAGTTAGTAAATCACTACATGATAGAATATTTTTTGTAAGTTTAAAAAAATGTTTCGGATAAAGACATTTGAACCCTGAAATTCCAACTCCCAGCCGATGAATTTTAATCATTTAATTCTTAACCAAAAGTTAAACAATTTAACAATTACAAACTTCAAAATATATAATACTCGGGAATATGCTATAATACATTCCACGTTCAAGGCAAATAAAGATAAACATGTAAAATTATGGAGAGTGAATCTGCAGAGAGGGCAGACGGACAACTCTGTTAGTTGGGTCCTGGACCATTGGCCCACACATCCAAGTATGCCCATAGGTCGAAGGACAATTCTACCCCTGCAGAGAGGGCAGACGGACAACTCGTTAAGATTCTTAAAATTAAAATGCATTGGATGCTCTGCTTGGACAGCGTCTAGCCAAAATAGTCTGCTTCTTAGTCTTGTTGGACAGTTTGGTATTTTCACTACAAAACCCCCATTTTTGCTTTGATTTTCGTACCATTTCTACCACAGTACCACCTCCAGCCAGTAGTGTAGGAAGGAAAACCAGAGAGAGAGAGAGAGAGAGAGAGAGAGGTGAGAGAGTTGAAGGCTCTGCAACTGCTACAATGTTGAAGAAGAAGATGGTGTTCTTCTTTCATCTTCTATTTCTCCTTTCTTTTGGTGTTTCTGGTAAGAAAAAGGTTCAACCAAGTTCAAATAAATCTCACTTTTTGGTACTAAAATTCTTTGGTTTTTTATTTTTTATTTTTCTGAAAATTTTCTGTGCAGGTGAAGGGCAAGACTCCATTGTTTCCGTAAAATCTGGAGATCTCAGTGAGGTTGCAAGCAGCATTTTAAAGGCAGAAACTTGGCTCAAAACCCACGTCCTTGCTCACTACCCTTCCACCCCCATCACCGCCATTGTCGTCGGCGGCGTTGGCGGCGTTGGCGGCGTCCCTCTTATTCTCTGCTGGAAAGAGCAAGAGCACACTCTCACTCTCATCCTCCCGGCCGTCAAGAACTTGCACCACTCCCTCAGACGGTGGGGCCTCCAGGAACACATCAAACTCTCACCCGCCTTCGCTCCTTCTTGTTTCGACAGAAGCTCCGATATCTTTGGGAAATTTGTGAGGCCTGTCCTTGATTTTCTCAAGGAAGCATCTCAAACTGTCTCTCCAACGTTGGTGTCTTCTCACTCCGAAAGCCTTGAAGACTTTATCGGCGTTAGCTTTAACTTTGACGATTTTCCTGTCGTTCTTGACAACCCCGGAGAGAGAAAACCCAGCGGCAGAAAGCTCTCTGCGGATCCCTTTCCAGCGAGACCGACGCCATTGCCTAAAATCTCAGAAACCCCACTTCACTCCACTGTTGGTCTCTCTGTTCCCGCCAATGTGGCTAAAAATCCTCATCCTCCACTGCCCCAAACTGCCTCTCCGCCCCTCCAAGTTCCTTCCCCACAACCCCGAATCGCCGCCTCTCCGCCACCACTCCTACTGCCTTCCCCAGAGGCACAAACAGCCTCTCCACCACCACCCCAAATAGCTTCTCCACCAGATACGGGGTTCTCCTCAGCCCCAGAAAACCCTCCTTTCGTTGATGATTCCCCTCCGCCGTCCCCTGCCACATTTCCACCCTGCAGGCCGACACACGTGCCGCCTCCCGCCCCAGCCCCTCAGACTGCAGTGCACAACAAGCTATGGTGTGTGGCCAAGCCCACTGTTCCTTCAGACACTCTGCAGGTGGCAATGGACTACGCCTGCGGAGACGGCGGTGCTGACTGCTCGGAGATCATGCCGGATGGCAACTGCTACAGCCCTGATGCTGTTGTGGCACATGCTTCCTACGCCTTCAACAGCTACTGGCAGAAGAACAAGAAGACCGGAGGGACTTGCAGCTTCGATGGCACTGCAATGTTGGTTAACAATGATCCAAGTAAAAAAGCCTCTTCATCTTCCAATTTTGATTAGTCTGTAAATGTTCCTCTTTTGCAAGCTTGCTGATATGCAGTGTTATCTTTTCGATTGCAGGTTATCTTCAGTGTCGATTCATTCTCACCTGAATGCAGTCGGAGCGGAAACTGAGACCGGTGGCTCTTCCTTGTAATTTTGCAGCCATTAGTTTTTGTTACTAGTTTAGTTTAGTAGAGCATTATTTAGTTCTAAGCAGTTATATCTGGTTTCTTTTGAAACTGATGTTTTATTGCCAAATTCCGAAAGAAACTTTACGTTTTTTAATGTGTTATTGCCAAACTCCTCCTCTTGCTTCAAGATTGCTGTTAATCAAATTTGTACGGACTGATTAATTTCTCACGTAAATTCTAAGTGCAAGAGTGTGGGGTTGCAGAGGTGTATTGACTGTTGAATTTTGAGAGTCCGCATTTGGCCGTTCAAACACCAGGGCACCCCATACGACTGTGAGATGTAAAAACCCCTTGTGAAATCAGGGTTGGCTTGATAATTTTGGAGCGGCATTTACATGTCCAAACATGAAACTTTTGGTTTTCTGAACGATGTGGTTGTTACATGGACTTGCAAAACCGCAACATAAAATGCCGCAAGCACGGACTGGAAGCTAGAGTCGTGTGCGGTCGAAGAGCATGGGAGATAAAAGAGCTCCCAATCTCTGACTGTAATAAGCGGCCTGGAAACACATTGAATAAAAGTGGTGCTGCAGAAAGAGTATCTTATTGCATCAAACAATTGATCTAACCAACAAAGTGTAACTCTACAATTTACAGCTGCAGAATCCAGCATCATCGGTGTGATGCAAAAAATTTCGGATCTTGAAACACTAATGCGGCATATATCTCATAGCATTCACGCTCTACAACTGTTTGATCGAAACCTGGCTTAAGTAGTAAAAGGAGGTACAATATTCAAAACTATATATACATTCATTCGACAATGTGAAAACAGAATTTGAAGTCATCAACATTCCTCGTCGTTAGTTGTACCGGCCAATGCCGCGGAACTTCCAATTTCACCGTCATCTGAAACTTTACCATGATCTTCATTCTGCAAAAAACGCACACAATCAGACAAACGGAAACATAATAAATAACTACATAAAGTAACAGCCAGGATTAAAACAAGCATCCACTCATTTGGCGAAAGATCATCAATGGAAAAGATTAATGTTTAACTTACATGCTGATTAAAACAAACTACTGGTCTAAATACCAATAAACAAAAATGAAACTAAGGGTTGTTTTCTCACCAACCCTGTATAATCGTGGACCAAATTTTGTCAAAGTTAAATTATACGCATGAAAAGTTGCTGCTAGTCAGATTCATCACATTTTTTTCCTTCCTATATCAGTTATTTCTCACTCCAAAGTGTGTGTTTTCTTTTATATATTGGTACTTTATTTCAATGCAATCTTATAATCCCCAAAGGAAATACTAGCCCCTTGCCACACGCCTAGACCCCCACCCCCCCAGTCCCACTGGTGGATTTTATTTTGGTGAATTTTTTGTTTCTTTTTGACATCCTAATGGGATAAGAGTAATTTGGATACAACCAAAGCTTCACCGTTTATATATATACATACATATATATAAAACAAAATATACAAACAACTCAGATCATTTAAAATAGTTGGTCCAGATTCCAGAACCACGCAACATATGTAAGCAGAAGCATAGGAAGACAGAATTAAGAAAGAATTGTACCTTTTTAACTTTACCATGAGCTGACATTATCTCATAAAACTTACGCATCAGCATTTCTTCTTCGACCTGATGATTGTACAGCAATCTAAATTAGATTGTTTTATACTCGGCACATATGAACAAGCAGGCATATTTTAATTCAGACTGTTTTAGACTCGGTAGAATGAAAAACAACCTTCAGTTGGTGCAATTCCTCAGACATTGATATTTTAGTTTCCGTGAGGAGCTCATTTTGCTTCTCCAAATGCCTGTACACAGAACATCAACCAAAATCAACTTACAAAAAACAAAAGCTATACCAATCAAAATTAAATTTCATGTAAAGAAAAGAGCCCAGGTTCCAAATGAATTAAAACGAGACGGAATTGGCCCTAGTTACGCTTCCGAGTGGAAGAAGGGAAGAGTATCTTGAACGAGGAAAAGGATCCAATGACTTCAAAAGAATTGAATGAGGAGCCGTATGAGGTGAGATCTCATGTATGATTGAAAAGACTTACTTCAAAATCTCTCCGGTGTATCTAGGGTCCATGTTAATAATCTGTAATTCGTAATCCTAGTTGTTGATGTGAGCTTGGGAGAAAGATTGCGAATTTAAGGACCTTTGGCTGGGTCTGTCTGGTGTTGTTTTGGACTGGGTCAAGATAATTTGGCTCTGTCCTGCAAATAACAATTAAGCAAAGAAAGGAAAATCAGAGACAGATTCAAACGGAACTCAAACATAAAATCCAGTACTACAGAAAATACTAAACTATAACACCATCTCACAAGCTGACGGTTTGGCTTAAAGAACTATGATGAATTTACAACCCAAATCTACACAATAAAGCAAATGTACCACAAAAGAGCTGACACTAGGGTTCGTGTTCAAATTTTGAAATCCTAGCTGCTAATGGGTGCACAGGACAAAGAGTGAAATTAGGCTCCTTTAGGTACACCAGACTGGTCTCGATCATAATTTTGTATTGAACTGAATTGACATATATTTAGGTTGTCCGGCAAACACCAATTAATTAAAGAAGAAACAAGAAATCAAGAGCTATCCATGCATGCGATCAAATTGTCACTGAGAAACAAAGAGTTTCTGTTACTGTTGAATCAATTAATCTGAGAAACCAAGCAGGAACAGAGCAAGCCTATGAGGTACGGAAAGATGCAAAACAAAATGATCAAAGAAAAGAAACCATACAGTACCGTTCACCAATATGAAAGTATGCTCCGTATCTCTTGTGATTTAAGTGTCTAATGCCAAAGCTGGGAGAAACAAAAGAAGAGAATAATGCCAGAGGGTGTTCAATATCCGATATCAAAGTTTTAGCCATTTGATCATGTATCAGCCTGCACATTTTAAATTCAAATGAAAATTGCTAGTGATAAGTGCTAATGGTATGCTTCCATACGTCTTGGCTCGCTATTGACTTACCATGAAGAATCATGACGGTAAAGGTCACCTGGATGGTAGAAGATGTAGAAACTCATGAGCTACCAGAATATAAGCAGGAGGAAATAAGTCCTCTACTTGAAGATGTAGAGTTCAACCCGGAATATTTCCGGTCCATATTTAACGGGGAAATGTTGCTCGGACCATGATTAAGCTGAAGGGACTGTCAAAAAAATACTCCTACTTCAATTTTACGGTTACACATTTCCTAATGCTTTGTTTGAAATCAAATGTAATCTCAATTCTCAGAACTAATTCATCCAATAAAACATTACAAATTCAATCACAAAAAGTTCATATCAAATGCTAACACCAATTCAAGATTAGCTAAAAAGTTTCAGTTCATATCCAAAGTTTTTATGATTTAAACAAGCAAATAATCATAAACAAAAAAAAAAAAGAAAAAAGAAAGAAAGAAAATGTAATCTTCCATATGAGCTTTCGTCTTAAAACAACACGAGATCATCAAAGTTATAAAATTGCATGCGTTGATGAAGAAAGCAATGGAAACTAAGCACAATTTTCAAGGTTTTATGTAAACCCTAAACCCATAAAAACAAAAGAAACAGAATTTGCTCAACGAAAATAATATTAAACTAATCACGGAAATTAAATTATTTTTCATGAAATCTGAAACTTACCAGCAGACGGCGTAAATGCGACTCGACGGCGGCTCAAGAGTATCGACGCAACCGCCGGAAGGTATTCGACGACTGCGTTTATCAGAGAGAACGCTTGACGTTTGAGGAGGTATTAGGCCTTAAAAATCAGGCCTTGTCTTTCTTTCTCCAAGTTAACTGAAAAAGAGGGCCCATTTTGTTGAGGTGTACAACTCGGCCCAAACCTCGCATGAGCACGAGAAATTATAATCTATTACATGAATACCACGTGGATTCTGTGGTTGAAACTTGATTGTACACATATGGCATGTTTATACGTAGAGTAATGCTATTCATACCATGTTTTTGTACCATATTTTCATACCATTTTAGGTGGCATTTGATGTGGACAGTCACATCATTTGAATTAATCAGATTATTAAATTTTCTTCATTATTTAATAAACTAATAATTAAGAAAAACTAGTTAATTAAATGATGATTGTGGTATACGAGAAGTTTCTCTTCTTCCTTTCCTTGGGTTTTGCAAATTTTT
>JAOTRO020000003.1:1416525-1431564 GCA_028566515.2 Pyracantha coccinea | reverse complement strand
TGAATATTACAGGTAGCTCAAATAATCTTCCTTCAAATCCTGGACTTAGACCTCAAATGAATGTTCGCATTTTTTCGGGACCCTAAATATTTTAAATTTCACCCCTCCCCCCGAGAATTCTTGGCTTTGCCACTCGTTGTAATGTTTATTTTCCTATAATTTACTCAATTTTTTAACAAACGATATTATCTACCCTAATGGGTGATAGAGTGAGCTAAGCCTGACAATGGGCTAGCAATAATATGGTTCAAATTCGCCTTTGGCGAGAATCGAACCCAAGACCTCCCAGTTACAAATAAAGAGGAATACCACTAGACTGTAATACTAAGTAGCATTTACTCAAAGTTTTATCTACTAGTACATGTTTTAATGACAAGAAAAAAAAAAAGGAGAGATTTAAAGAGGATTTGTATGAAGTTAAAAGCAAATGAAGCATAAAAATAAAAAATAAAAAATAAAATAATTTGGTGTTTGTAGTATTATTGATTTAACAATGTTAATTTGAACGATAAAATTATGATTCAATTGGTTAAATTCATTCACCCTTAAATATAAAGTTTCGAGTTCAATTCTTCCTCTTTATCAATTCTTCCTCTTTAATATCTCGTTTTTATTAAAGAGTTATGTTACAAGTATGAATCAAAAATTTATTTAACAGTACAATAGCTAGTTTTGAAGTCATTCCCCTGTGGTTAGACATGTTTCATGAGTCGATTGAACTTTTACATATATGACAAACTGTAGATGTAGTTGTATGTGCATTACGTACGTACATACATGTGGCAAAACAAAAAGAACTTAAGATAGTTATACTGTATAACTAGATGATTAATCAGGTTAAATCTGGTAAGAACGTACGTAGGGTTTATATTTACAACATGAAGCTCTAAAGCATTCTACGTACAATTAGAAATACGTAGTAAAGACGATGGCGAATCCATTAATAGATTCCAGCTGGTAAAGTGAGGTAGTTCCAAAAGAACACAGTGGGATCCACACAAGATACAAGAACGACAATAGTGATTTGTCGCATAGCAAGTGTACATCGTATGGACGGGCGTACGAGGGCGCACTGTACCGACCACTCGCCATGTCGAGTAGCTACGACGAAAATGTCGACAGGGGGAGGGAGCTGTTCGTCTTGCCTCCACGTGGATCGTTGCCAATCATTTTGCGGCAACTATCACCTCCCGGACAAAGATTGAGATAAGGTCCTCGCCACGTCACTGTTTATAGGACACGCGCCTGTAGGGCAACTGTGAGAGTGTATGTGTGTGTCTAATTCACCCCATATTGTTGGGGCTACAGCATTAGTAGGATTTGAGATGAATCGAGATCACAGGATCCTGTATTGTTCTCATCTCATAAGAAGAGTTGAGTAAGTTGAGCTGTCAGCTCCAGGTGGCTAGCACTAGCATGGGTCTAAAATGAAAACTCCAAAATTGCAATCGATATTTACATAGTTGAGCGTTCTCAGATAATAATGTATTCTCAGATAATAATATCTACTTGCTCAATTGTGTTATTGATAAGTTTACTTCTATGTTTCATAGACTTGCTCTTATATTGTTCGATTTAAAGACAACATTTTAGGTTAACCAATCTTTCGATTTACAAAAAATAGTCGTGTATATAGAAATTGTTAATATGTATAGAGTTAAACAACCGTGTATTACGATACTTATAATGCAATATATAAGTCTCATCACTCTAGTCTCCAGAATATGTAATTACGTGAATGAGAGATACAAATGGAAGAGGGGAAGTAATCTTTGTGAGTTTATCCTCACATATAAGCCTAACGTCCTTCAATAAGATTTTTTTTGTGCGTACAATTGTCGTAGCTCACATGAACGTGTCATATAGAATATTATCTCCCCTCCCTATTCCTCCCAACAACTTTCTTGAATTCCATATACACTTATAATTAGTAGTACAAATGTATTAAAAGGGATGATGGTGATGATTACAATATTTCATGAGAAGATGAGGATTATAATCATTTATTCTTATCATTTCAAAATGAAATCATTAGATGTTGAGAAAGCCTTATTTTTCTCTTTGTATCATGCACGTCTTTGTCCTTATCATCTTCTTAGATACTTTGTAAAATTATCTTGGAGTATATGGAGTAGGTAGATCTAGTAAAAAAAGCAAGGCTCTGCACAATTCCCTTTTGTTTGTCTTCCGCACCATTTGTTCAATCATGTGGTGGATAGAGATTAATTTATTATTTTGGTGAAGATGTAGGGATGATATATGTAACACTATTGTCCTACTTATAAAAGTGGGTGTTTGGTCACTTCCATGTAGGTCGGAAGTCTGCATCAACAAAGGGGCCATAAGAATATGAACAATCAAGAACTTGTACCTGAGCACATGACATGAACTGTGCGGAAGAATACCAATTTATATAAAGGAAAACTAATTAAAAGTTTTCAGAAAACTTCTCTTTCAATGAAAAGTCATTTTTGAAGGTATAGTGAATAGTGTCAGTTAAAGGTAAAAAAATGATTTTTCGTTAAAAATGAACAGTACCGAGACATTTTTATTAAGATTCCCTTTATACAATGATCCCACAAGCTCTAAATTGTTTAACTTTTTACAGTAGTAGAAACAGGATTATCTTTGGAAGAGAGTGACTTGTAAGTACCGTGCATTTTAGTATTAGCCCGTGTTCCGCATACCTGCTTTGACATGACAAGTCTGACTAAATTGGACGGAGTTTTAGTGGTGTTTGGTGGGTCTAGACTCTAGATGCAATTCCTATTGGGATACGTATAGGCTCAGAAGTGCTTCACAGTAAACGTGACTTAAAATCAAATCGTACCCTTGCTAGCCACGTTAAATACTCAAAAGTGATCCGGTCCAGTAGTTCCATCTACGTTTTCTGGTCGAACGAAGCTAGTATGTTGACTTGTATATAAGGCCTCTTTCCAGTTTTTACAAGTCCAACATACTTGTAATGCAGTACAAGTTGGCCTCTAGGCCTTAGGCCTGGCCTCATGTACCCAATCAAAGCGTCATTTTCGCATGGCCCATGCAATCGATCAATCTCCTTGAGCACTAAACAAGTTGATGAAAGATGTAGCCTAAATTTTCACTAGTTACTTATCAGGTAAGCATGCAAACCAATTACGCAATCCCTCTTAAGGTCTGAAGTTTCCTACAATCATTAAGCACATTTGCACATCCATGTTCTAAGAAATAGGAAGTGCTTAATTAGCTGGCTAGAGAGACTCGTATGGAGGAGCGGAGTGAAGATTGCTTCCATGAAGCCACCTACCTAGACCAAGAAGGTCAATTAAGAACTTCAAGAGTGCCAGTGGTTCAAGAACTCGCTCGGCGAGGATTCAAACATTTGCCTGAGAGATTCATAAGGGTGCACCCTGAACACGATAATGATGTTGTCGACTTATCTTTGCTTAATAATGTCTCAGAAGTCCTACCATCCATGAGCATGGCTAAATACGAGCCCGGTCTAAGTCCACTGACTGGACCCGAGAGCTGGCCGAGCTAGCAGGTGGTGCTAATACTTGGGGTATTCTCATAATCAAGGACCATGGTGTGCCAGGGCATGTTTTAGATGGTGTGAAGGATGTGGTCAAGGAGTTCTTTGGATTGTCGTTTGAAGAGAAGAAAGCAAGCGTTGGATATGTGAGTGTGGATAACATGGGGTACGGCCGGAACTTTGTGAAGTCGGAAGATCAACCGTTGGATTCGATTGATCGTGTGACTGTTAAAGCAGCTCCTGTCGGAGCAACCCAAGGCTCCATGTTTGGCCTCAAAGGCCTGCCGATTTCAGGTGCCGTATTTCACCAAATAAAACATAAGCGTGCATCGATCATACTTTTGGTGTACTTTATTTTCTGAAATCTTTTTAATTTTTTTTTTCTTGAGATTGAGAATTTTTCTATATTTAGTTTTCAGAAAGTGAAAACAAAAGTTAAAAACGAAATAGTTATTAAACAGTTGCTTAGTAATAATAAATTTAGCCAAAGTGATTTAAGTATTTAGAACAAATTAAAAAATTTCCAACATTGATAATGAATTTAGCCAAATGATTCAAGCATTTAGTGATTTAGAATAAATCAAATTCTTGATCAGCTCATGGAGCGCTGTAATTGTTAGAATAATTTCATAATATAAAGTGGGAAATATTGCAATGGGTGATAAGGGGCTTGCTTATATGTGTGTGTGTGTGTGCACGCCTTGAAGCAACTTATCTTTAATCCATTGCCCTAACCATTAGCCACAAAAATTTTAAACACTAATCAACATTTTTGTTAAGCAGCCATGCCATAGAGCAATACGTTCATGAAGCAAGAACCATCTTGAATGACTTATTGGAAGTCCTTGCCGAAGCCTTATCACTAGAAAAACATGATTCCGCCAAAAGTTTGATCCCAAAGACAGTGAAATCAATGTGAGAGTCAACTAGTACCCACCGTGTCCTAGACCAGACCATGCCCTCGGTCTAACTCCGCATTCGGATGCCAGTGACTCTCCTTATGCAATTCGACACCTCCGGAGGTCTCCAGGTTTTGAAGGACAAGAAATGGGTGAATGTGCCTTGGCCACCAGAGGCATTGCTAGTGAATATGGGAGATTTGCTAGAGATTATGAGCAATGGAAAGTTAAAAAGCCCATGGCATAGGGTTGTGACCCAAATGGATGTTGAGCGCTTCTCAGTGGCTTTGTTCTATAATCCATCTCCCCGAACTTTGATTGATCCTAAAAGGGATCGTAATTCCTTGAAAGATGAGGGGTATGAGAAGGTGGTTGTGGGTGATTATTTGCAACACTTTTATAGAGTTAGTCCTACTGCGGAGAAACATGCCATCAACTTTTCGAAAAGACCCAAAACCTAATGAGGTGTGTGGGATTTTATATGCCTTGTTAATGTTGTTATTTTTGTTAACCAATATATTAGTTTGGAATGTGATCCTCGGTACCTAGCTCGGATTTGATTTGTCATCATGTGCGAATCTAACTAGCACAGGATTCATGCGTATTGCTTTTAATTATTATATGTGCGGCTTGGTTATTATTTGTGTGATTTATAGAGGCAACCAGGCCAGAAGCAAATGCAAAAACAAAAAAACATATGTGGGATAGCAAAAATTTGTCGCCTCTAGTCTTGACAATTTGTACCTGCAAAAGATTCAACACTTTTCATTCAGACCAAGATCACACGTGCCCCACGAGTTTTTTTTTTTTTGTTGTTGTTGGGGAGGGGGCAATGGATCTCTGATACCTAAGTCAATATCTCTCTCATACCTAAGTCAATATCTCTGAAAAGAGTGAGTGCTTAGGATTTGTATGCGTAGCATAAAACTTACCAAAATTTGGTGGAGATGAAAGCATTTATAGGGAGGAGTGGCCGGCCATAGGGTTAGGGTTATGCCCTGCACATAGCGACATCCTATTGGCCATGTGTCATTCATTGGATGAATGAGGAAATAATATTCCCAAGATATTAATTAGGATATAATATCTTGGGATGATGATAGAAACATCATGATTGATTGTAAAAGGGATTTCTTATTTGATGGAGTTGATATTTAATTGGGAATGTATTAAAGATAAGATTTGGTGATTTTTTTTGTCATTTTTTTTATCAAGATAGGATTTGGTGATTAATCCTAACTTTAATGTCTTTAACTTTTCCATGCCACAAGAATGGGAGTTGAGAGCAGTCGGAGTCAGCTTCTTGAACCTCCAGGTATGCTGAGTTGTGCATGGGAATAATTGTGTCCTGCTGCTTATTTAATAAGGGCAATCTTATATTCTTCGAAATAAAATCCATTTGCCGTGTTCTGGATTTTTAGAATTATTTTTTGCTCCACAATATTCATTGCAATGGAGATCAAGAAAGTGGCTAGTTAGAAGATTGCGGAGGTGAATTTTTAGATAGTAGCACAATTTCAAATGATAAATTAACATATTTTAAAAGATTATTTGTTACTGTCTAAAGCTCGGCCTCCTCAATGGTCTTCTGAGAATATGTTAATTTCTTTATTTTACTTGTCATTCAAATTCAACCAAGACTACGATTATTATGCTGCTGTCTAAAGCTCCGCCACCTCAATGATCTAAACTTTTGTTTTTTGCTTTTGGTTTAGCCTGCTTTTGCATCTGTACAACGAACTTCCTTTAGTATTTTTGCTTTGGCATTTTGCGTGGCAACCATTTCAACTAGATGCATTTAAATTCTAAAATCGTGCAAATTACTTGAGGTTGCCTCTTAATATGTCATACTAATTGTGCATTCTAACAAGGCGACCCATAGCCCACATCAGATTCTTTCTTTGTTCGGAATTGCTCAGGGTGAGCTCCCATCAGTTACTAAGGTGGTCCTCTGTTTCGAGGTCAGCCTTGTATACAAAATTTCCAAGCTTTGGTGGATAGGATCCGAGCTTGTATGTTATGGCAAGGACAACTTCTTTCTATGATTGGTCGTATTACTGTACTCAAATCGGTGGTGGTAAGCATGTTATCTCATAGCTTTTCAGTTTATGCTTGACCTTCTTCTGTCCTGACTTAAGTGCGGAATTGGTCTCGTAATTCTGTTTGGTCAAGTTGGGTGCTGATACAAGTGGTTTTTTCACTGTTGCTTGAAAAAAGTGGTGTTGTGCGTATAACGAGGGTGGTTTAGGTATTCGTAACTTTGCAGCTCTTAATCTAGCTTTTCAAATGAAATTTTTATGGGACACTCTAGTGAATTCTAATATGGCTTATTGTTATTTTCGGAGGAGATTTTTCATTAACTTGGGTCATCCTTGTTCGTCTTACAAGTGTTCTTCGGTATGGCCTGGGCTACGTCCCTTATATTCGGCTCTCTCTGATGGGTCAAAATGGATTATTGCTTTGGGTGGTCAGGTGAAATTTTGGCATTCAAAGTGGTTGGATGTGCTGGTTTCTAATCGTTTGCATGCTTTGGTCTCAGTAGGGATGGCAACGGGACGGATTGGGTTCGAATGTGACATCCCCATAACCGAATCCGTTTGTTTTTCCCAAACCCGAAACCGTAAAAAACCGCAACCGGTATTCTCCGTAACCGAACTCGTTGGGTAACGGATTTCCCATTGGGTAATGGTTTTTCCATTTTGAACCGGCCGAGAATTACGCACCAAACTAAGTTTGAAAAATAATTCAACGCCGGCCAAGTATAGGCATCCAATTAAGCAAAGCCCCTTATAATTTATGGCAATTATAATGTGATGATAACATCAAGAACCACTAACAAATAACAAGCGTTTAATTTAATTTCTGGTCCTTAATTGGTATGCCTTCATATCCTTTACACCTTAAAACACGCATACAGACAGAACAAAGAGAAGGATTAGCTACTGATGCTAAAGCCGTAGTAAATATCACAACCCACACAAACATAACCAAAAATAAAAACCAAATTAAAGAAAAATAGAACCCAGCTAAGCTAAGACAAAGTAGAAATCTCCTTGGATAAAAAGACTTAATGATATGCACCATTGGTTGTTGGAAGATCTGACGACCACGCGGTAAACGCCGGGTTCCAGTAACCCATTTCGCCACCGCCAACCACCGGAGCCGAATCCAAAATCGATGACGTGGAAGATGAAGACAATGACGAGGAGGATGAAGACATCACCACATTATTTATATGGCCGGAATAATAACTACCTGATTGTGATGTGGTTGATCTTAGCCTCTGAAACAATTCTTGTATTCCAATATTGCTGCTTTGAACTTCATGACCAACAATGAAGCCGTTTTGTTGGTGATGGCTTGGAGGTGGCTGATTTTGGTTGTTATTGTTTCTCCAGAAAGAGCTGCACAGACCAAGTGAAGGAGCCTGGCATACTGGATCCAACCCCAGGGTTCGAGCAGTACTCATTGCAGCTGGCTCCGTGGTCATCATGTGGGACCCAATCATATTATTCATACCTCCCTCTTCCTTCACATTTACAGAATTATAAAGTTGATTAGGGTTAGGGTTAGGGTTTTGATGACTGGCTCTTAATAAGGCTAGTAAATGAGAATTCTGGGGCGAACCCCACAGTATTGGGCTTGCTTGGACCTCCTGATCGAACCCCCCACCTAATCCTGACCGGCCAATCTCTGACACGACCGTTTTCAACTTCCCTGCGGTGGTCTTGCCTATGGAAGCCGTTGACACGGTGACACTCTTGTTTTTCCTACACCCGCCGCCAATTGGAACGTTCCGGAGGGCCCCTCCTTTTGTCCAGTAGCGGCGGCAGGTCTTGCAGAAGTGGCGGGGTTGAGTGAGGTTGTAGTTGTTGTAGTAGCAGAACTTGGTGTTGGAAGAATCGCATCTTGGGCATCTCAAGTTCTCCGTATTTGATAAACCTGTCGTGGTTGTTGTGGTGGAGCCGGTGCCGGTGGTAGTTGTTGAGCAAGAAGGGGATGGTGAAGGAGAAAGAGAAGGAGAAGAAGTAGTACCACCATGAAAGGAGAACGATTTCCTCTCTCCTCCTCCTTCTATGTTATTAAGGCCTGCACCTCCAAACAGTTCTTGGATCATCTTAGTTTTTTGATTTACTCTTCTTTGTGGATCTACAACAATCCAATACACAAAGAGAAAAGGAAATAAAGATAAAATCTTTTTTGAGTAGTAGTACTTAGTGGAGAGAGAGCTAAAGAGATGTGAAAGTGGTTTTTGTTGTGTATTTTGTATATGTGTGATCTAGCTACTATATATATTATGTGAGAGGATACTGAGTTGGAATATAGATATTCAAATAAAATGGCTTACCTTGAGTCCTAAGACTTAAGTTGTAGGGGAATTTGTTGGCAAAATATTCTTGGGGTGCAAAAGAATGGAAGGATTGCATTGTGGAGGAAGCTTTACTTTATATAGAATTAACATGACCATGTGGAAGAAGGTATATATAACAACTTTAATCTATATAGCAAAACAACATAAAGTGGTATTTAAAATTTTGGTGGATTTGGAATTCAGTTGTGGGTGGTTTTTGGAAGGAAGCAAATGGTCATCCAACTTTTGTCCTATGAAAAAATATAATTTTTGGAAGGAAACAAAATTATATATTTTTTTCATAAGGGAATAATCTTTCAGCTAACCGATCATCCTACTTTTGTCCTATTAAAAAAATATAATGTTGACAGACTGCATTATTTCCCTAATGATTCCAATAAGGAAAATCAAAATCACCTTTTCTTTTGTAATCTCCAAGCAGCTCTCGCGGCCTTGCCTAACCAACTAAATACGATAAGGAAAATTTAGTCACTCTAGCTAGCTACTAAACCAGTGTGCTAAATTTCTGATTAAAAACTCAGTGAAATGATACATTGAGCAAAACCCAATTCTGTTTTATCCAAATCCTAGGAGTTTTTAAGTATAAACTTATTTCTTCTCAATTTTTTAGAAAGTGGGGGGCTTGAATTAGTGCACAAGCGCTTTTGCATTGCATTAGTTAGAAACGAATTGCTTGGAAAATGGCACTATAAAATGAGAAATTTTATATACTGGAAGTGGGGAGTACAGAAGAGAATATATAATGATAATAGCAATCAAGTTTTCTAAAAGAATAATCTTTGTTGTGTGTGGAGGGGTCTTTTGTGTTTCCTTCCTGAAAATGCTGTTCGAGAATCATCATCATAAGTTCGAGGAGTGGGCTAATCACATGGAAGTACGTGTAAAGCCAATGTCCTACAGCAACTACAAAGCCACTGCCCGAAACTTATGGCTTCAATTTTGCCTTCCCCACACACCCACATACACTACACCAAAGAGTTAACTAGCAGAGAGCCCCAGCTGATGCATATTTGATGGCCATTGTGTTTAGGTTGAACACATTGAGTAATTTTAAACCTAATTCAAGTAATAATTCGAACGTGTGGTTTGTTGTCTGAGATCAAGTACTGCATGAGCACATTTCATTTGCAATTGAAACACTCATCATTGTTTCTTTCCAACAACGCAGTCCATAATCCATGAAATCATTTTGTTGGTAATAATTTGAAAAATACTGTTCATGAGTGAGTGGACGGTTCTGGATTATTGTTTTATTTATGTGCGGCTCATGGTTAGATCCATACGAAATTGTCTTGTGCTAATCACTTACGCGTTGGCAATTGAGTTTAACTTTAATCTTAACATCCAAAGTCTCTAAATATTATTAATTTACAAGTTATAATATGAATTTATTATATTAAGAGGAGGGGGAGATTTAGAAACTATTGCAGCAATTTAATAAATGGATGATTTTCGAATCTGGAATGCATGGATGAAAATTGAACACCTTATCTACTAAGATATCGAACCACATGCATGTTATAATATGAATGTACAAGAAAGATTTGTCACATAATTACATGATATTAGTGATCACTTAGATTGAGAATTGAAAAACTTTCGTGCATGGAGATCATTGCTAGAGATAAATTAGCAGTCTTGACCAGCTACTTAATCAGATCATGAACAAGTTCACATTGGTCATATACGTTAAACTTATTTGAATGTTGATTAGGCGTGCAATTAACACTGTGCCACCTAATTAGCAATTACATCAGCATAAGACAAATTGAAAATTAATCAGGTTGATGTAACCCTTATCGGTTAGCTAGATGCTCATTCAATCACTCTTCAAGTTTATGTGGACCAATTATGATCCAACTCTGTAGCAACAAGCACAGTATAAATGATACATGATTGTGTGAACGAGCTGCCTTCGAAGAACTTGTGGTTTGAATGCAAATTACTTTGATTGGTGTCAATTAGGATTACTTGAAAATCTGGAATGAATATAAGAAGTTAATTAAAATGGGGTATGCGGGGTCTACATGTCTCAAATTTCTGGAACCATTTGTCAATCGCCATCTTGATTTGAAGATTGTTGCTATATGAAGATTAAATCTTATCGTTACAAGATAACAGAGAGGCTAATGTGTGATTACTGATTTATATTGGAAATTTCTACTCATAAATAATAATTTTCAATTGAAATTCTACAGTAAATCAAAATCTAATTGATTCCGTGAAGCATGTGAATGGGTTAGTTAGCGGGTAGGCCCAAGACAGGTTAATCTATTAAAACCTAATACTAGGTTCATATTAAACTAGATAAGAAGAAAGAGATAAGGAATGCTTTCTTTCTTAAGCCTTCAATTTATACATGTACGTGAAACTTCGCAAAGTTCTTTCCATCACATTTCTTTCTGGCCATTCACATTCTGTCAACTCACAATAATTTATTTTTAGCTCATTGTGATGTTAAATCTAATTCTTTTCTCTTAATGTAGATAATATTGTTTGTTCATAAAAAATTTAAAAAAAAACTCACAATAACTTAATGGGAAAAATAGTGATTTTAAACATAATGACACTCAAATTATACAAAGAGAACATCATATAAAATATTGTAAAACCGTAAAAATCCATATTAATGATTGTAGCACCAAAAATTTGAAGATAGCTAGACTTTGTAAAAGGTGTGTAATGGAGAGAAATTTTTTAGTATGCAATGTCACATAAAAATTGTACATTGACGTGTCATAATCAGTGTAATGACACTTTTTATTATTATTAAATAAATACATGCATTAGAACATGAGCTAAATATGTTATCATTTGACATGTAATTTTCAAACTAGAAAAATTAGGGGAAGTGCTATCCACACACTCTTTTTTTACTTCTCATATACTCTCTTAATTTTTGGCAGTCGGATCAAACCAATTAAAGAAGATAAAAAAATAAAAATTAATAAAAAATGTGTTAAAATAAATAAATAAAATGTATATGGATATCACACTCTAAAATTAATAGGGCATATATACATGGTAAAGCAGGCACATCAAAGCCAGAATTGATCGATCAATTTTCATCTTTGACCAAAGCACTACAATCAGGTCAAGTCTCCGAACAACAATGACTACCCATGAAAGGAAGCTGGCTTTGAATTCAAAGGACCTTATTTTTATTCTTAATTGATGAACACTTACATCCATACAAACGGAAATTATGTCAATTTAAAGAGACACTAACACATTCACACACCATATATATAACGTTTTATTGTAGTGGCAGAAAATAATCATGCATATGCATTTTGACACAGTTCGATTCTCACCAATCATTTTAATAGTTTAACTCTTTAACGTTATCATTTATAAAATAAAAAAAAATAAAAACAATTCACACATATTGCACTTTGCTTTCTGAAGAAAACGAAATGTGAATGAAAAAGGAAGCCAAAAATAAATAAATATGGTCCCCTGAAAATGAAAATACATAGAAGTCCCTTTCTTCTTTTTATTTGTTGGTAAGTAAGAAATTAAAAAAAAATTATCTGGAAATTATTGAAGAATGGATGGTGATAGTGCAGCTTCGTACGTATCTGAACGCGCGTGCCGTCCGGAGCGCGAGACGTAATATTATAGACGAGGAGCAGACCGACATGCTTTTACCAGTGGAGGTCGGGCAGCAGAAGACGACAGAAGACGACAGAAGACGTCTATGACACAAATGGGGTGGGAATGGGCAGCGAGAGCGGGTTGACGGGCAGTGCGGGCAGGTAATCAAGGTCGCCGTCAATGTTGGTTGTTGGTTGAGTGGGGCAGTCGTCCCTCGATCCTCGGGCTCTCTTTTGCTCTACTATACCTCTGTCTTTCTCAGTCCTTATCAGCTGCTTTTTCTGCGTTCTATTTCTATGCAAATCCATGATTCGTTTCGTGCCGAATCTCCCTCAAAATCTAAACCCATGTTTTTATATTTTATTAGTATAATTAACATAAACACATAACATATCTATCATTTGTTCTGAAGTAGCTTGACAGGCTTCATGTTTTGGTTGATTTGCCTCTTTCGGTTGTTAGAATTGGTTTGGCTTGAACTATTCATTAGATTCAGTTAAATGTTGGAGAAAATATGAATGTCATTAGACTCATTAGATTCACGATAATCTCTTAAATCATTTTTGTGGGAGTTAACAGGAATTTTTTATTTTATTTTTATGACCTTACATATCTATAATCATTCACGAAGATCTCTTAATCATTTTTGTGGGAGTTAAATAGAAAAAAAGTTCTTTATGATCTTTCATATCTATAATCACTTAAAGGAGATGTCCATGTTTTTTTTTCCAACGTTCCTTAAATTTAGTGAGTTATCAAAGCAAAATCAATCCTGCACAACAAAGGAGGCCGTGAATTCTTTCAAGAACTTTTGGACAACCCAGAAACAAGAAGAAATAGCCCAATTTGAATCATAATTGCTAAGGGGCTGTTTGATGACCGTTTCGTTTTTATTTAACTAAAAACTTATTTAATACACTACTTTCAGTTTGCGGAATAAAATATATTTTTTTAACAAACAATATTATCTACACTAAGGGGGAGGGAGTGGACTTTGCCTCACAATGAGGCTAGTAATAATGTAGCTCAAATTCGTCTTTGGCAAGAATCAAACCTAAGACCTCTCACTTACAAGTGAAGATGAATACCACCAGACCGTAGTACTAAGTGGCTAATTAAACCGTATTTTAAAAAATCAAAGAAAGAAGTTTCATTTTTTTTATTTGTAGTTTTCTATTTTTTTTTTTTTTTTACTGAAAAAATTGGAAGTTGTTACGTACCGAAAGAGTTTATAATTAAAAGAAAATGAAAACAAAAATTGAGAACAAACTGACTATCATAGGTTACGAAAATTTGTTTTGAGAAATGTTGTTTATCACATTTTTTTTGTCCTATGGTGTGGAATGTGAGAGTATCTTCAATCATGTTCTCTATCTTTAAGATAATTTTTAGCTCAAAAGACTAGAAATTTATTTTAGGAGCTCCCTATAAAATTTCAAGTCCAACCATACTTACTAATTTAGGGAGTCATCATAACTGTGAACCAATAAAAATAAAATATTTATTACAATTTGGATAATTAATGCTAATAGCTCCTTTCCACTTCTTAGTAGAAGTTCCTAGACCATCTCTAAAGGAGATGTCGAATTTTTTATTATTTAATTAAATAAATAGAAATTTATTGAGGTGAAAATTGGTTAAAGCACCTTAATCAAATCTTTAAAGGGATGAATGTTTAACCTAACAACTATAGAAAAATTGTAGGGCATTCTAATTTCCTCTAAAATGTAAGCACTATATTAATCTCATGATGTATATTAATAAGTAGAAAAAAATATTTATGTGTTGTAGTAATAATTTGCTGAACAATTATGGAGGCCATAGAGAGATGGGTGCGACAATAGTAGAGAAAAGAGAGAGATGTGTAATTGTGAGGTGTGTTCTATTCCACCCCATTGTGCCTTTATTTATAGTAGTAGGATAGGTAAAATCCTTACTCTTTTAGTTCCACTAGGATTTACACAATCACATTCCTAATCTAATAGGACTGCAACACTCCCCCTTGAGTGTGTAAATACTCAAGTAAATGGTGCATCAGGTCTTCAGCGATGAAGTAAGTACAGTTGATGAAGTTGTCGGCACAATGAGCAAATGCGAGTCTCAAATCAACAGAAGAAAAAGTAAAACTCACAAAACCTCGCTATGGTAGAACCCAAGGTGGGAGAAAAACCCATAGACTAAGGAGAAAAGTGAGAAGTTGCATTAAGTCAAAACTATACGCCTTTTGGACACAAGTAGAGGAGTTCAGAAGGGTATGATTAGCCCAGGATGGGTACCTCGTTAAAACCTAGTTTGGTAGCAAAAATCCAGTGGGAAAAATGCTCCTAATCGTAAGAAAAAAGAGTACATTAAGATCAAGTGAGTATACTTTTGGATACTCCCCATGAGTTTGACATAACTTCCAAATGAGAACTACAAGCATTGCATATGATAGTTAGGCATACCAATTGCTCGGACAAGCTTCTGGAAGGTTGACTTGGGCAGTGACGTTGTGTAGATGTCGGAAAGGTTGTCTGGGATCGGCTTACATGACTTCAATCTCCTAATGCTTTGTTGATGTAGATGTAGATGCAATATGTCTTGGTGTTAACTTTATTGATGTATCATGGCTTGGTCGGGTTGGTACATGCGGCATAGTCTTCATGGATTGTCGTTGGGAC
>JAOTRO020000003.1:1387135-1400807 GCA_028566515.2 Pyracantha coccinea | reverse complement strand
TGGAATACTCCGTCGTCTCCAAACTGGATGTAGGCATTGCCGAACCAGTATAAATCTTGGTGTTCTTGTTGGTGTTGATTTGTTCTATTTTTATCTCTTGTCAGTGGTTGTTTATTTTTCACTCACACTTGGTTGACGCTTCCGCACAACAGTTCACACACACAAA
Source organism: Pyracantha coccinea (assembly GCA_028566515.2). NCBI lineage: Eukaryota > Viridiplantae > Streptophyta > Magnoliopsida > Rosales > Rosaceae > Pyracantha > Pyracantha coccinea. The sequence continues at coordinate 1,400,641 of JAOTRO020000003.1, read as the reverse complement.
ATGTGTGCTCTCTGCTAGTTTTAATGAATTACCTTCCCTAAATTTTTATAATTACTTAAATTTTCTCGTGCCATGAATTTTTTAATTTTTTTATCTAATATTCCGTTCATCTTGGTCACATATTGTTCACACGAGAAAATTGTAATAGCAAAAATGTCAGTTTACTCTCACCAATACGGCGGGGATGAGGAAATGTGGCCGTCTTCATCTTGCTCGTCAATTTATGGGGAAGCCATGAAGCACTCTGCTGTTTGCTCCTGCCCATCAGCAGAAAATTGGGTTTTTTCCTTTCGGTAAACTGGAAATGCATTAACAAGCAAAGGAGTGTCATGGGGAATAAGAGAACACGACGCTGCAACTTGTGCAAGAACATCACCCCAAAAGCACTCAAAAATACTGACGGTTTACTTGAAAATACTTTTAAAATGATTTAAAGTGCTTTTGATGAGAGTGTTTTTGGGTTCTGAAAGTGTTTTTGTTGAGTGTGTTTTTGGGTTCTAAAAGCACTTAAAGTGCTTTCTGCAAGAAGCCTAGTTATATGATTCTTGCAATAAACGCTTCAAGTGTTGTTTCAAGATTCACTTGCATCTTTTTACTAAGAATTGATTCTAAAGCACTCTCTTCAAAAATGCTTTCAATTATTTTAAAAGCACTTCTAAACGAGTCCTAAGTAAAAGGAGGGCACGAACGAAGAGGAATAACCAATCGTTGAAAGAACTTGAAACCATTATGTTCCAAAGCCAATTCCAGAATACAAGACCAAAAGTCGAGCTTTTGTAGACAAAGAAGTGCGTCCTCGTTGAAAATGTGCACCAATGAAGAGGGGGCCTAATGACCCATGTGCCAACGCTCATCTTTTGATTCTTAAATGATGCCAACGCTCATCCGCAGAAATTGAGTTTTGGTGAGGGTAAAGTGACATTTTTGTCTGAGTGAGATTAGGATCATGTTCATCTACTCGCCATCATAAAAGTTTGGACAAGTGTTTTATCATATAAGTGGGAACAAGACCGAGAAATGCACATTTATCACATGTGATAATTGTGACACATGAGAATCTGTATAAAATAATAATGGACGCATAAAGAGTCGATATTGGCGTTGCGAACTTTTTCAGTATATCAGAAACACGATTTGATATAAAGTGTCTTAATACAAAGTGGTTAAAAAAAATTATTTTCCAATATCAAACTAGTTGAATTATGACAATTCAATTTTTGTCCTTTTTTTGGGATTTGAATCCTCACCGGATCCCTCCTTGGAGATCCTAGAAATCAACGCACACAAACCGTTGATCAAAAATCGTGCGGCCCCACTTAAATGTTTTTTATATTTTTAAAAGTAAAGCAGCCACGTTTTGCGTGAAAAATATAAAAAAGAAAAAAATTGTGACCGCACGATTTTTTTATCAATTGTTCGTGTGCGTTGATCTGTAGGATCCTCAGAAAGAGGATCCAGCAAGGATCCAATTCCCTTTTTTTGCATTTCTTTCGTAAAAACATAATAAGTGCATCACATGGGCAAATTACTTGGTTGTATCATGTCAAATCAAGTGATTAGTCTCATGCGTTGCGTGCCGTTACATTGCCATCTCAAAGACGGCCCTACGATCGACAAGTGATTAGTCTCATGCGTTGCGTGACGTTACGTTGCCATCTCAAAGACGGCCCTACGATCGACAAATTATAATAAGTAACAATACGGTATCATGAGCTCGGACGTGGAATTAATAAACAAAATCACTTGTTTGTTACATCAAGAGTGAACAAAATCAATACGGTCGTCTGATGCACTATTTGGCATTACGGTTCTTTTTTACGATAGAATAATTACACTAAATTCATCTAAACTATGAAAGAGATACGAACTTAGGTGCAAAGGATGGAGCACACTACTCTAACCGTCAATTAGAGTTTGGATAATCGAAACAAATACAACGTTTTTGGTATGTTCATTTGACACCACCAGTAAACACCGTCTCTCAATGATGAAGGATTAAACTCTGCAATTTTTCCTGTCAACACATTTCAGAAAAATGGGATCTAAATTCTTCCCTAAATTTTACAGTGAGCCGGACGGATTTTAACCTCACGTTGCAACATCACAAAACAGCGACAGCATGTCAGCTACCAACAGGAAAAGACAACTGCAGCTAGAAGGCGAGTATTCAGATGACATGCCGGAGTAGCATTCCGAACGAAATTTTGATCCTCTTGGGACATGGATTCAGTGAAACTTTTTGGAGATCCATCAACTCCACAGCAAAAGAAGCCGCACGCAAGTCGCCTTGAGCAAAGAGAACAATTGTTGACACTTAAAAAACACACTTTGCTGCTTTCCTCCAGATTTCATGACCCTGAAACAGCAGTAGCTAACGGCGGCCAGTTCGACTTTTCGGCTTTGCTGATTTCTGCAATTGTTAGAATACAGAGAAGAAAATATTCAGCAGACGTATACTGCACACCAAGTAAACTATATTACTAGAGATGGAAAATTAATCCCATCTCTGCATTATAGAGCTATTCTCCATGAAAACAATAACTAAATTACTTTAGGATTAGTTTCGTAATCTTTGAAGCCTATGTTTGTTTACGGAGCAAAATTTGAGTTATATCAAGTGCAACGTGACCGAAATAAGAGAGCTGAAAGAAAATTCACTCACCGTTGAAGTAAAGCTAGAATTCAGCCCTGATCCAGCACCAACTGTAAAGTGATAAAAGTATTGGACAATCAAGCCTAAATTAGGATAAAAGACTCACATATGTGCCAACCAATATTACCAGTATAGTTAATTGAGTTGCGTCAAGATACAAGATGTACATTTTACATATTTGCAACATTGTAGAATCTTTTCTGGTAACATACAACATTGTATAATTGTGTATGTGAATTATATCAAAGTTTTCATGGTTATGTTGTAAATGATCTTTAAAGACAACTCATTTACATCTATGTCATCTCAACAAGAACAAGTCCAAATACAGTATGGATACCAATCAGAAGAATCCTCACTCTATATAAACTACTGGGCTAACAACAAAATCTCCCAAACTGTATAGCTCAAAACAAAGTTGAGAACTACATGGCGGCCACTAATAAATTTACAATAATGAACCAGGGACATACATGCTGTCATGGAAACTGCTTATGCATAATGCTATTTCAACTAGTAATGCCAAACAATATGCTCCTTGGTAAGTTTTGAACCGCCCACAAAAAAATAGAACCATGACAATCTTGGGAAGTAAAATCATAAACTTTTATAGCAAAAGACTTCTGCATGCATTGGTTCTAGGCTTCTAGCATACACTATCATAAAGAGAGATTACCATTTAACACATTCAATGCCTCAAAACCATCTTTCTGCTCTCAAATTATAGAATGATAAGGAATACCAAATTTTTTTAGTTAAATGTAGAAATCCTGAAGTAGGTTTAGGAAGAATCAGAAGAAACCTGAAGTAAATAATGAACTTCCAATAGTAGGAGTAGAACTGAAGCTTGGATTAGGATTGGAAAACAGAGAGGGAGTTGAAGCAGGTCCAAATGCTGATGAAGAACTAAACAGTGATGCCTGGGGCGTAGAAAATGGTGTTGGAAAAAGAGAAGATGCAGGACCCGTGGTGGGTGGTGTAGCAAATAGAGAGGAAGACATTGGAGCAGATGAAGCAGAAGGGGTACTGAAAAGTCCACTTGCAGATGAAGCTGTAATGGTAGCTGCAGCAGACGTCTGTGGGGCAGTAGATGTCCCAGGGGTTCCTGAACTAGCAAACAATCCAGCAACTTGTGTTGATGGTTGCGACGTTCCAGGTAAATGCAAAGTTGGATGCACCCTCTTAGCAGCAGCTTCTTGCCTAGCCGTTTCCCGTCGATCAGCCTCGAGAAATGGATCATTCCCATACCCTTGGCGGCGCTCATTAAAAAGATAAGCCGTTTTCATGGACACAATGTACTGATGAATACTCTCCACCTAAAAAACACATTATATCATTGATTAGTAATCATACATGCAAAGAAACAGTATGCTGCTTCATTTGTGCACACATAAGCATGTAGTTGAGGGGAGGGAAAACCATTATATATATATATATATATATACACATACATATACATATACATATACATAAAACTCAAGGGCACATGCATTAAACAAATGATAACCCTCTACTGACCTTTTTTTATAGCTTCATTGTTTATTTTACTTTGAAACCATTAAAATGATACAAAGTACTAAAAAAATTACCATTTATGCAAGTAAATTGGTACTCCAAAAATACCCTTGTTCTCAAGTTGTATTTCATATCAAACAACAAGAATTTGGATTCAGGTCATGCAAATCTTTCTCCATCCACAAACACGAGATATGAAAATGATTTGTTTACAGGAAGTTAAAATATCAGGACAATAAATTATGGAAGGAAGCATCTCTGTCATATATACGCCAACCAAATGCTAGTTTTAGCATGATGAAGTACATTTTGCTGCATAATTGTATGAATAATGTTAACTAAAAAAATATCATCAATTTTGTTCACCTTAGCTGCCACGTGAACGAAAAAATCATGCACATTTGACATGACTTTTGGAAGAGACTGCAACAATGAGGATCTATCATTGGCTGAGTTCCTCTCGGAGTCTAGAAGCAGCTGCTCTAATTCCTCAATCCACTGGCGACACTCAACAACATACTTCTCAAATCTTGCAACTGTTTGCTGTAGGAACAGAGATGGTTTCCTCGGAATCCCGTTGTAGAAATCAAAAACTGGCACTATAGCACTAGTTGTTGGTTGACTACTTGAACCTGGTGGTACTGTTGCTCCAGCAGCTTGTGATGGGGCAGTGGCATTTGAAGTACCTCCTGCATTCAGATGAAGAAACCTTGGGCGTAAAATCATAAAAGAACGAACAGCAACCTCGCTGTTCCGCAACATGTCTTTCACAATAGCCATCAACTCCTGCAAAGGAGCTTTCTGTCGGTCCATGGAAGTACCAATTCCCCCAAGTTCCTGTATAGATAACATAAGAAATTGAATCATACCATACATTGACAACTAGAAATATAGAGCATGCAAAAGCACTGATTGACACAATCACAAAGAAAATGGCATTGAAAGTTCTAGAACTTGTGCCAGACCTTTCTTATTTATTTAGATTCATGGGTAGCACTGATAAAAGGAGTAGGATTACCTCCCCTCTTTTTTTCCCTCCCCTTCCCTCCCCTCCTATTTGAACGGTCACGATTAAGCCACAGTCAACATCTTATATTAATTTTTTATAGCTAGAGAAAGACAAAATAAGAGAATGTGAGAGGAGGGGATGGAAGGGGATAGAAAGAGGAGGGGAGAGAATCCTAGTCCCTGATAAAATTCCTGTCAATGTGATAAATTTTTTCAGTTTGAAGTCTTTACATCAGACAAACGATGAGGTACAGTCAACCCCTTTACCTAACAGTACCATGCAATGCACTTCTATTATAAAGGTATGAAGTAGTTCAGAATTGAGCGTAAGATCTCGCAAGCTAAATGCTTTTCAACTTTTATAAAGATAATGTATATACAAAATAATCAGACTGCCAAAAAATACATACTCCTGTAAGTAGATATTGGACTGAGAAGGACTGGAAAAAATTAACATCCTTCCATTTCCATTTCAAGTACAAAAACATGCCATTACTTCAGAGCCCCACAGTATAAACTATATAGTATAACAGTATATACACAAGAGTACAAAATCCACTAAAACAAAAGCAATTTGCTTACAATGACCAACTCATAATAACAAGATTGCAACCAGAAAAGAACAAAAAAACAGTAATCGCAATGAGAAAATTTGATCTGTCCAAGAAACAAACCTGAAGAATACGACCTGCGTCATGCTCGAAAGCATCATTGGAAACGGAGGAATCGTAGAGACGACTACACTGATCCAGCCGCTGGCTTTCATCCCTATACCCCAGTATCCGTTCCCTGCGAGCAAACAATGGTTCAGAACAGAACCTCAAAAACCATATAAGTTATCTCAGTTTAGCGCATAATTATAAGAGTGAAAAAGTAAACCCAAGTTCTGAAATATTACACTTAGAATTTAATACAAACTAAACCCAACTTTTGAACTTTAATTAAAACCCAACAAATATCGGAAAAAAAAAAAAAAAAAGAATTCACCTTACGGAATCTAAAGCAGCAATTTTGCATAATACTACTTTACACAACGAAAAAGACTCAAAATTTCGCTTTCTTTTCCTACATTTTCTCAGTAACCAATCAGGCCAAACACCCCAAAAAATTACAATGAAAACCCAATAACAAGCTAAATTTCTTCACAAAATTCAAGAAAACTTGCTCAATCTACAGAAGAATTTTTTGGGAATCCGGATGGAGATCCCCCCACTTGGTACCATAACTCGCCCGAGTCTTGTCATTAGTAAACAAATACAATTGTTGCTGTTGCTGTTGAAATAGCGGTTGCTGCTGCTGCTACTGCGATGGTTGTTGGGAGAAGGAGCTGCTTTGCTGCTGAGTTTGAAACGGCGATTGCTGCTGCTACTGTTGTGGCTGCGGCGTAGAGAATAATGATGTGAACTGTCATATCCCGACCCGGGGTCCACCACATCTCGGGCCCGCTCCATCACCATAACACGATATTGTCCGTTTTAGGCCGCGACTACGCCTTCATGGTTTTGTTTCTAGGAACTCACACGAGAACTTCCCAGTGGGTCACCCATCATAGGAGTGCTCTCGCATGCTACTCGCTTAACTTCGGAGTTTCAATGGAACCCGAAGCCAGTGAGCTTCCAAAAAGTCTCGTGCTAGGTAGGGATGAGAATATACATATAAGGATCACTCCCCTGGGCGATGTGAGATCTCACAATCCAACCCATTAGGGGCCCGACATCCTCGTCGGCACACTTCCAGCCATAGATTGGCTCTAATACCAAATTGTCACATCCCGACCCGGGGTCCACCATATCCCGGGCCCGCTCTACCACCGCAGCATGATGTTTTCCGCTTTGGGCCTCGACTACGCCCTCACGGTTTTGTTTTTGGGAACTCACATGAGAACTTCCCAGTGGGTCACCCATCATGGGAGTGCTCTCGCGCGCTGCTCGCTTAACTTTGGAGTTCTGATGGAACCCGAAGCCAGTGAGCTCCCAAAAGGCCTCGTGCTAGGTAGGGATGAGAATATATATAGAAGGATCACTTCCCTGGGCGATGTGGGATCTAACACTAGTCCCTTGCTCTTTTATTTATTTATTTATTTTTTTAACAAACGATATTGTCTACACTAAGAGGAAGGGGTGAGCTTAGCCTCACAATGGGCTAACAATAATGTGGTTCAAATTTGTATTTGGCGAGAATCGAATCTAAGATCTCTCACTTACGAATGAAGAGAAATATCATTAGACCGTAGTACTAAGTGGCAGTCCCTTGCCTTTTATTTTCCTTTGGCTTTTGTGCCCTTAGTTTTGCCTTTGTTTATCCTTTGGGTTTTAATTTGTTTTTGTCTGCCCTTAGCTCCTCTTTTATTATCGTTATTATTATTATTACTTTTTTCTAATTGTGCACTACATATATATTTTTTTTCTTCCTCCGTTAGGCTTACCATAAATGATTGTATCTGATGTAGGAGAAAGGATCTGACGAAATTGTTCTAAAGGCAATGGGCCGAGCTATCAATAAAACTGTTATGATTGCTGAGTTAATAAAGGTAATGGACTTGTGACCTCTTCGTAGGCATATGCATCTGCATGTGTTTCACTTTCATGTCTGTATCAGTGTTTGTGTGTACACATTTTCTGATAAAGCTTTTCTGTTTCCAGAGAAGGATTCTTGGTCTTCATCAGAATACTTGTATTGGATCAACTGATATAACTGACGTGTACGAGCCCCTAGAAGAAGGCCTGCTTCCGTATGAAACCATACTCTTCTATGATATGCACATATGATTTCCTTTCTTGTTCCACTTAAGTGATATAATTGGTTGTGTTTCTCTGCAGTGTCGAGAGTACTCGACATGTTTCAACGATCACTATTACCTTGTCGAAGAAGGAGCTCCTTACATCCTCCACAGGGTAAATAATTTAGATTTTGGTTTCTGTTTGCATGCTGAAGCAACTATGTATTTCTGGTGTATCTCATGAGTATCCCATTTTAGTATTTACTAATGGTTTTCTAAACTGGGATACAAAATTATTAACAGATGAACTGTGCTACTTCTGTTAGGATTTAAAGGGTGCTAAAAACTATAGTTGATGAATTCTAACTTCTAAGGAATGATTTTAGTGCTGGTTCCTAAAATGCTAATTACATTATGATGCACAGTAGAGCCCAGAAGTGCACAACTATGCGATAAAAATCACAGTGATCATATGAATATGTGGTTTGAAAGGTGGGAAGTCTATACTTATCTTTCATTTTCTGTTATTTGATCCATCCGGTACAGATATCAGTCCCCTCTTCCGGTTGACCAAGTGAAACAGTTGAATGATTTTGAGGACGATGGAGGTGATGTGTTATGTCTTTGTTCATGTTTATGAGGTTACTTCTATACTATAACCGCTTCAATTAATATTGATTTAATTACATGCAAGCCAGACGGTTTGGCTGGATTCCGAGGCAGGGGTCGTGGTGGCCGACGAAGAGGCCGGGGTAGAGGTATCGCTCTCTGCTCTAAAATTATGAATATATTTGGTTTACGGCATCACTGTAATCGTGAAGTGGAGTTAAAATTTTGCTTTTCAAAAACATTAAATACCATTGTACCAGTACCCATGGTAATTTACTGAGTTTTTTTGTTGCAAGTGGCTAAAATTGCTCATTGGGTTTTGCTCTGGTTCATGGTACCGTGTGTGCAGGAAACTACAATGGCGTTGGGGATTATAATGGAGATGGTTGGGATGGTGGGCGTGGTTATGGTGGCAGGGGTAGAGGCCGTTCAAGAGGTGGTTCTTTTAGGGGTCGAGGACGAGGTTATGGTCAGTCAGGTGGATACTACGACCATGTTGAAGGTGCACCTGCCCAAGGCCGCGGTAGGTTTCCTATGCTCTATACTGTTATATTTAATTTATTTCCTTTAAGTTTATTCCAATCAAATTTAGCCCTTTGGCTTGCAGTAGTAACTGGAAATCTATGAATGCAAATATGTTAGCGGCTTTATGTTTGCCTCCATGTCACTAATAACGTTGTTTATCAATATTGGATTCATACGGTTTTAAAACCAGATTTTACTTTTACCCTGGTTGTAAGGACATTGTATATGATCAGTTAAGTTCGTTCCTCACTTTTTTATTTTGTTTTAATTTTTATGCTTACGGTCTAGTGTATCCTTTACCAGTGTGCTTTTATTGTAGCTAATACTGATGGTTTTGACACAATGCATTTAGCTCTCTACTTGCTTCGTGGGGCTTGTTTGAGAACCATTTGGTTTTCAGCTTCTAGTTTTCACTTTTTGGTCAGAAGTAAGTAGGTTACGAGGAAGAAGGGAGGGTGGTGGAAGGAAACGGAGAAATGCACATGGAAAAGAAATTTCTTTTCGTATTTTTTTTATTTTGATTTTGTATGTAACATGATGTGCATTTATTCCCCCTCCCTCCTACAATACTCTCCTTATTCTTATTCATCTACCCTGCCATCTACTTTCTCTCTATACCTAGTGAAAAAACTGAAAACTATAAACTTAAAATCAAATGGTTATCAAACGGGCCTTTAGAAAGTGGAAACGTTTGCGTTCTCAAATAATTAATTCATAAGTATCGTGTGCTTTGAATCTTTGGAATGTGAGAATGCTGATTATGCCGATAAGTTATCTGATAATCGATGCCATTTGAAGGTCTTGCAGGGTATGGTCGAGGCAGGGGAAGGGGCCGTGGGCGAGGTCGTAATACTAGATTGGATGGACAAGCACCTGCTGCTTGAGCCGATGTTTGATTACAAGATACGTGTGGACCTGAAAAAATTGACATATGGGATGCCTGCTCTCTTGACGAAGTTTGCTGATAGCTATGGGCACCGTCTTTACTTTCGAGTATTCTAAGTGTTGCAACGGTCGTGATGCTTGACGTTTTGTTTTGTAGGTCGTGAGGTAGGAATACTTTAGTAGTTATTGCTGCTAATCAAGTGTGTTTATACACCTTACAAAGTCGTAAAATGATTTTTTTTTGTTCCATAGAAATAATAGAGCAGTACATTCTTTTATTCTTACATGAATATTGCATGCTAACTCCTCCTAACGGAACATCATTGATCATTCAGTCTGAGTCTGCCCTACTTTCAGTCAAATACTTGCAAAGTCTTAACAAGTTATTAATAGATAATGTACTAGTCAGTAGGCACTTATCCTTTTAAGGGCTTTAGTGTCAAAATATGTCACAAGTTCGAACTCCCCTCCCCTACCTCTTTGATGAGAATAATTAAAAAGAAAACTAATGAAAAAGGTTTAGGGCACTTCGAATTTTGACAAAAAATATGAAATAGCTTCGCGTTTTCTAAGGGGCAGACCGCACCTTGCGGATGTTGCGTGGGGACGGAATGTGAGCCGTTGGATGAAACCTGAACGGTTGAAAACCAATCCATAAAAATGAGCTTAGGGTGCTCCATCTCTGGCCAGCCCTCAAACATCCTTCCCGTTCAAAACCCAGTTGTAGTTGTGTTGTGTTTGTCGTCTCTGGCCTCACTGCACTTTCACATAGAAGTTTAGAAGTTCAGGCGAGTTTGGTTCGAGGGTGAACAGTTGGTTCCACAGAGAGAAAAGGTGTACATATCTCAGAAACATAAGTAATTTCCCCTTCCAAGTAATTTAAGATTCAACTCCTCTCTATCTCCCCTCTCCAACAATCTTTTCCTTTCATCACAACCAACAAATTCGGAACAAGAATCTAGATGTATAGGTTTCCGATGCTGGAGTGACAGACGATGCAGCATCTCGATCTACGACATACTGGCTGTGTTGCAGCCTCACGTTGCTGTGATTTTCGGTTAGGCTCTCGTTGTCGTCGCCATGGACATCTTCAGTAAGAAACCCACCGTCTTTCGTCAGGTAATTCAATCACTCTGTTTGATTGGTGAGAAAATTGAGAATAAGGTTTTGTTCTGTAAAAAGTTTCGTTTTCGTGATACCAATGTTGGGCCTTTGTTTGTTTGTTTTGTTTTGCAAGTATTGTAATAATTACTTGACGTTTTGAATGTATAGATATAGCAACAGGGTGTTAAACCTATCATGTTTCTAGAAAAATTTATAAGGTAACTCGTTTCTACTTGTTTGTTTATTTGTAATTTACTAATTTTTGTTTATCTCACAGATCCTTGGTGTGCCCAATTGAGGGATTTGACATGATCAAGGCAATGTCCTTGAAAAAACACAAGGAGCGGTGATGAAGCAATTGCTGTTAGTAGGTTTCAAAACTGGAAGGATCAAGGATGCAGCCATAGCTTCCCTCCCTGTGGAGTGTGGACCAGTTGCTGGAGTATTTCCCGGTGGGTTTTACCGGAATTTCTTTCTTCTATCCGCCTTCTAATGAAACATGAAATCCTTGAAATGCACGGTTTGTGAATGTTCCTAACTTGATATTTGAAACCTTGTCCTAACTCATCTTCTTAATATTATAGAACGCAAATATGAAATTGTAAAGAGCCTGCAAGAGGGGAAGCACTTCTGTCCAATGACTGGAGATGGTGTCAATGACGCTCCTGGTCTGAAAAAAAACAGGTGTTGGTATTTGTTGGATAAGTATGATTTGCCATGTCAGCAGTGCCACATGTGCAACAGTAGCTTCTGTCTCAAGCCAATGTATTTGAGCTGTTAGTATAAACACTATTTTCCCTCCTTGTATTGTCGGTTAAGTATCCTGTATTCTAAAAAATATAGTTAATGAGAAATATTCAAGTTTTCCCTCTTTCTTCTATGTTAAGCGTTCTTCTTCAATTCTTTGAGATCATACTCTGAGATGGTGATTTGTTAAGAGTATTCCCGTAGGTTGTGCTACTGATGCTGCAAGAAGTGCATCAGATATTGCTCTCACTGAACCAGGATTAAGTGTGATCACAAGTGCAGTATTGACAAGCAGAGCCATATTCCAGAGGATGAACCGTACGCAAGTTACATTTATTTTCATTGAGTGGAGCTGCAAAAGTTCCATAGGTGTTTTGTAAATCTTCCCAGGCCATTCTAATTATTTTGTTCTATTTGCAGATCCATGATGTTTCAATTACCATACGTATAGTAGTAAGTGTGATAGGCGCATATTTATGTGACTTAATTGGCTTGTTCTCGTGCATTTTTGTTGTGTTTCTTTAGTTGTTTTAGTGTTTAAAGTCATTTTCGTGGGTTTTCAGATTCTAAGGGCGAAGTATGCAATTTGGGGCCTTTTGGAGCCTTTTGGAGCTGAATTGGACTTGTATTGAATAACATGCATGGAGGACATTTTGGCTGAACGTTTTGGTGTTTAAAAAGGGTTTATACATGTGCTACTAGCAGTTTCTGCACTCCCATGTGCTGCTAGCTGAAACCAAAGGTGATGGACGAATTTGCATTGAAATTGAAGCTAGGAACAGGTTACAAGTCTGCAAGAAGGAATTCAAGACAAAGAAGAAAAGCTTTAACCTTATTTTAAGTTACATCCATACCACATGGTCTGAGTTCATGGAGAAAAAGCTTTTTTTTATATATATCACAAGGTCTGAATTCATGGAGAGAAGCTTATTTTATATGGAGCATGGTTTTAGTTCATGGGGAAAAGATTGTTTTACCTTACATCCATACCATCTAGTCCCCCTAAAACCATTGAAAATCTGCCTGATTGTACCTTGTTCTTGGGAAGGCAATGCCCATTCAGCCTATAAATACTCTAGTAAGCTGCACAACCAGAAATGAACCCTTGGCCATAACCCTCCTATATCCATCTACCACCTAAACTCGTTCATTCACTCCCACACACATCAATTCATCCCAAAACACCATTCTGCAACCCAAAAACACAACCAGCCATTCCACCTTCTTCCACCATCATTATCGAGTCCTCCACCGCCTTCCAACCATCAAACACTCATCCACACTCAACCTACATCTCTTGCCGTGCTTCTAAACACCCCAAAATCCATTCCACATCATCAAAACAACCCAGAAACCATCATCACCCAATCTGCCGCAAGCAAGGGAAGGAGACAGATTCACTCAATTGTTTGGCTCTTCATTATGAGTTGTTGAACAATTTTAGGTGTATTCTATCTCATATTTCAATGTCTAATTAATGTAATCTTTGTTTTGTTTTGAGTATGATTGGTTAAATTCGTTTGGGCTAAGGGTGTATTCAAAACCATGATTATATATGTGAAATAAGTTAATTACTTCCAGTTATCGTTGCATAAGTTGTGAATACAATTTGCTTAACTGTTTTGATTTAGAACTTATTCTTGTATGTTGATTGAGAGTGCACGCTTAATTTGCATGCTTGAATCTGGTGCTAGGGTATAAGTTTGTTTCACCTAATCGTTATGAATTTATATTCGCAAGT
>JAOTRO020000003.1:1364454-1379657 GCA_028566515.2 Pyracantha coccinea | reverse complement strand
CATACGAACAAGAAATTGTTGACGATGTTCGATTATGAGAGCCAGTCTGTGAATTGGATGGCTCAGAGTGCTAGAGAAAGGGGTGCAAAGGTGCACAGTGCTTGGTTTAAATGGCCAACCCTCAAACTCTGTTCCACTGATTTGAGAAAGGAGATTTCGATTAAGAAGAGGAGGAAGAAGGATTCTGCGGCTGGTCTTTTTGTGTTTCCGGTGCAGTCTAGAGTTACTGGGGCCAAGTATTCTTACCAATGGATGGCACTGGCTCAGCAGAACAATTGGCATGTCTTACTAGATGCCGGGTCTTTGGGTCCCAAAGACATGGATTCACTTGGACTGTCGCTTTTCCGGCCTGATTTTATCATCACATCGTTTTACAAGGTATTTGGGTTTGATCCAACTGGATTTGGCTGCCTTCTGATTAAGAAATCAGTAATTGGATGCCTTCAAAATCAGTCAGGGTCAACTGGGTCTGGAATGGTGAAGATTACCCCTGAATACCCTTTATATCTTAGTGATTCGGTTGATGGTATGGACAAATTGGCTGGAACTGAGGATGATGAAGTAACTGAAAATGGTGAGATAACCACTGAAACTCGGCAGGGAAAGCAAATGCCTGCATTCTCTGGAGCATACACATCTTCTCAGGTGAGGGATGTATTTGAGACTGAGATGGATCACGATAACAGCTCAGACAGGGATGGGACGAGCACCTTATTTGAAGAAGCTGAGAGTGTCTCAGCGGGGGAGCTTATGAAGAGTCCAATCTTCAGTGAAGACTATTCATCAGACACTTCGTATTGGATTGGTTTGGGTCAGAGCCCAATGGGTTCTGACCATTCTGGTCAGATTAACAAACATAAGATTGCCTCTCCTCAGCCTCCATTTTGGTTTTCTGGCAGGAAGAATCGTAAGCAAGTTTCCCCAAAACCTGCTTCTAGGCTGTATGGCAGCCCCATATTTGATGATAAAAAGGCAAACTCAGGGCTACATGATGACTCTCATGTGCTATCATTTGATGCCGCTGTCCTATCAATTTCTCAGGAGCTGGACTGTGTCAAGGAGGTCAATGAAGAACAATTTGCAGAAGCATGTCCTGCTTCACGAAATGGTGAAAGGGCTTCTGATCATCATAATGGAGAGATCCAAGAAGAATGTGGAACTATGGAACCCTTGTCCAATGGGTCATTAGTGTTTAATTCTGGCACAAATGGATTTTGTCATGAAAATTCAACTTCCACTTATCAGCATCAGAACCTAGAAAATGGATCAACCATTGGAAGTTGCACAGAGATTAGAGGTGGTGCCATAAGAAGAGAAACTGAAGGTGAATTTAGGTTGTTAGGGAGAAGGGAGGGGAGTAAATATGGAAATGGTAGATTTTTTGGTTTGGAAGAGAATGAGCAACCAAGCAGGGGGAGAAGGGTGTCCTTCAGTGCGGAAAAAGACCACGTAAGCCATAATCTTGAGACTGGAGAAATTTCTGGGACTAGTCTGGAGGATGAAGAGTCCGCTAGTGATGGAGCATATGGTGATGGGCAAGACTTTGACAGGAGGGAACCTGATATAATATGTCGGCATCTTGATCATGTTAATACGTTAGGTCTCAATAAAACCACCTCCCGGCTGCGATTTTTAGTCAATTGGCTTGTGACCTCTTTGCTACAACTAAGGTTGCGTGGATCAGATGAAGACAAAAGAACAAATCTTGTTGACATCTATGGCCCTAAAATAAAATATGAAAGGGGAGCAGCTGTAGCTTTTAATGTGAAAGACCAGAATAGAGGGCTAATCAATCCAGAAGTTGTCCAGAAGCTGGCTGAAAAAGAAGGAATCGCACTTGGCGTTGGTATCCTCAGTCACATACGAATCATGGATACTCCAAGACAGAAAAATGATGTTTTGAATCTTCAAGATGCTACCCTCTGCAGGCCAATGGAGGATGGCAGAAATGGTAAAAAAAGCGAGTTTGTACGCCTTGAAGTTGTGACGGCTTCTCTGGGATTCCTTACCAACTTTGAAGATGTTTACAAGTTATGGGTTTTTATAGCAAATTTTCTTAATCCAACCTTTATCAGAGAGGGTGGGCTGTCAACTGTTTATGAAGAATCTGAGACGATATCTGTAACATCTGTCCATGATATTGTTCAAAGTTAAGAAACGAAATGATCAATTTGATGGCAAAATTATTTGTTACCACTGTCTGAGCATCCGAGCTGATGATTTCCATGCTGAAAGGATGGAACGGCCCTAGTTCCTGATTTTCTGTGTGGTTGCATTCTTTTGTTCTTCCACAAATTGCTCATCGATGCAGGTAGATGAATCTGTTAGCCTCTGTATTCTCGTCTTTCGCCTTTAGGTTTTTATGTAGATTTATGTTCCCTTGTTATCTATTTTCTGCCAGAAAGGAAGTATTGTTGTAGAGTTGGTTTAGAGATGTGTATGGTTTTAGGCAAATTCATACAAATCTCTAATCCAAAAGCAGAATAAGATTTGCTCTTGTACTATTCATGGTATAAATAATTGACTACTTGTAAAAAAAGATTCGTTGATTTTGCACTCTTTTGCTTTTTAGCATTGTTCTTATGAAGATGTGTGATAAGTTCTGCCCTACGGACTTCGAAAACCGGCAAACGTAGCTGGCTAATGACGGCTTGGTTTGGAATTTGGATAGGTTGTCACCGGTGCTTTTTGGTAACTAAATTTAATCGACCTGTGACCGCACCTAATAAAAGAACGTTTTTATTTTATTTTATTTGTGTAAGGTTTTAGCCTTTTAGGGTCCTTTTCTTAAAGAGTTGGTATTATGGAAATGAAATGATCAATTGACGACGTATCAATTAAATGTTAATTATTTAACCAATTGAGATTTATAATATGATACTTTCGTATTAACTAAATGGTAATTATTTTTACAATTGAGATTTACAACATGATACTTTCGGCTGATCCTAGTTTTAAATCAATCAAACATTGACGACATATAACTCAAATGTTGACCATTTCAACAATTGAGATTTAAATTCTGATCATTTATGGCTGTCATTGTAAAGAAACAAAGCAATGACACCTAACCAGCAAATACACATCCCACATTATTTAGGAATCCTTTTGTGGGGGAAGTGGGTATTTGGGAAAAGCTAACTTGTGAAGGAAACTTTTCCAGCGTGCGTGATGACAGTGATCGGTTGACAAATTTGATCCCATGGAATTTTTTCTAGTCGCCAACTGAAACTATTATATCAAGATAGTGACATACTTACATTTACATATATATATATACATATATATATATATAAAGTCAATACAAAATATCAATAGTGCTTTTGGTGTCACCAAGCTTCAACAAAAATATTTGGACAAAAATGCTCCCAAGACAAAAAACTTCAAAGGCATTCCAAAATAATGCATCAAATGAGGTAGGGGCATTTTCGTCATTTTAATAGTACATTTTTAGTAATTAATCTTTTTGTGCCTTTTTTTTTAAAAAAAAAATTTAGTACCTCACAATAGGCTAATAATAATGTGATTCAATTTCTTTATTTCTAAACACGTTCAAAACATCTTAGGAGACATGTAATGCCAGTTACAAAAAAGGTTTTTGGCACGCGGATAATAATGTGATTAAATTAGTTGTCAAATGATCGTTGTTTTTTTTTTTAACAAATGATATTATCTACACTAAGGGAGAGGGGTGGGCTTAGTCTCATAATGAGCTAGCAATGATGTGATTCAATCAGTTGTTTATTAAATATTATTTTCTTTATTTTTAAAGACGTTCAAAACATCTTAAGAGGTGTGTAATGCCGGTTATAAAAAAGGTCTTATGGTTGTTTTTTTCTCTATTTTATGCACGCGGATAATAATGTGATTAAATTAGTTATCAAATGATTGTTTTTTTAACAAATGATATTATCTACACTAGGAGAGAGATGTTGAGCTTAGCCTCACAATAGGCTAGCACGCATTGATTCAAAAAATATCTTGTGCACGCACGTGAGCGCATGCATAAAGGCTAGTATATGTTATATGACAGAAAGCTTCTCCAAATAGATAAGGTAAAATATTAAGAGGACAATGCGACCTTTATCTTACCTTGAATTTCAACGACAAATGTACTGATAACAAAATATGAAACTTGAAAGCAACTTGTGCCATACAGATTATAACACGTGGATTGGTTTCCACGTGACAGTGATCTTTTGTCTTGATTCCACAGGTTGGTTCAGCATAAAGAACTAAATTAGGTTAGACCATTTGCGTATGAAGACCTACAGTGATTGAAAGGGAATCCGAAACTTGAATAGGAAACCGATAACTTTTGCCCTGATTCGATCCTGGTTGGCAGCTAGCTTCTCTGTTACGGACAGGAAAAGCAAAATCTAGGGTATCCAAACTCTTCATAGTCAGCAGATGTAAGCGGTAAAACGGGAGAGAGAAGATCGTTCGTTGCGTCTAAAAATGGAACCTGAAGCACAGAGCAAATGAATACATTTCTGAAGCTAATCACAAGAAATTCAGCGTGACTAAGTATATTTAATTACAAAGGATAAAGAATGAAATGCCTCCTTGTAAACATATGCTTGCAAAATGAAGTTCCCAGTGCATTAGTTTCCCTCAATTACCAACGATCTTTCAATTACCAAATCACAATTGCCAAGAAAATATGATGAGATTCTCTTCGAGTTGAGAAGCAAAACAAAACCCAAATTAGAAAGAACAAAGTCTATTTAACCAAAGCAAACCACATCAAAACTATACAACAAGAACTAATCAGAAACCTAAACGACAATAAAAACCAAAAGCAGAAGAAGATCCATGTTTACCTTCAAAATTGCAGCCTTAAATAGATATGGGGATTGATTGATGGCTGGAGCAACCATGAGTACTCCAGCACTATGACCCCAACCGGCAAGTTTGTTTTCATGGACAATCTCTCTATCAACAAGATATTTGGCACAGGAGATGTAGTCTTGGATGGAATTAGTCTTCTGTGTACGTCTTCCATCATGGTGCCACTTCTTACCTCCACCTCCTCCGCCTCTGGAAATATTATCCAGACATGGTTAGTAGGCAATCACTAGGCTCTTTCGAAAGGAAAAATAATGTGAGTTTTGCAATGCTGATGATGTCAATTATTTAGTATGCCTGAAATTAAGCCACAAATAACTTAGAAATGGTATTCAACACAAACCAGACCTAACAGCAGCATACACAATGATCCAACCAAGATCAAGAAGGCTTTTCAACTCACTGCGCCATTGCTTGCCAAGAAGCTCACCGTAAGCTCCATGGACATGAAGCAATCCAGGGTTCTGATCCTCTTTCTTGTTTATGCGGGAGTATACAACAGTCAATGGAACTCCATCATAAGAAGATACATTATACAGTTCACAAGCATAAAACTCCAAAAGATCTTTCCACAACTGAGCATCATCAGAGTTGGAATCAGTGATAAGATTCAAAGGTTTTGAATTTATGGCTTCCTCATTGGTGCTTTCTATGGAAGTTGTTCCAACAAAACTCGTGTTCTTTCACGAAAAATATTCTGCTGTTCAATGATATTCCAATTTCCATTTGACAGGACATAATCAACCACAGCATCGGGAATCTCGGAAAGTTAAGAAGATTGGGTTCATAATCTGAACTTTGGACATGGAACACAAATGGATAGATGACTCCAGAGTAGTACAGATTCAGTAATCTTAAAACAGAAGGATGCATATTGTGCTTATTAATAAACCTAATCTGAAACGTGAAAACCTAGAACTTCTAAAAAGTCGCAAATTCTAAACCAAGCTGGGTAGACAATGGAAATTTTGAGATCAATTGTTTGGCGAAGGGATTAATTTACACAGCCCACTTAGAAAAGGAAGAAGCTCAAATTACAGTCGTGACATTTTAACTTCTTTTCTTTGATGGAAACACATTATGAATGCATAAATCTATGGAAGAATCCTGCAACAATCTTTAGAAGTGATCATTTTTACTCACATACAACAGGCGATGATATTGTGAAGTGCATCACTGGTGAATGGTAATCATAATTTGGTCCAGGTGAAATTTGCGTAACATATTTTGGAAGAGGCAGGAATTGTGGGTGAAGCTCTTTTAGGTGCACTGGCCCCTGAGACAGCACGAGGTTAAAAGAATGAGAATATTAACAGTCAAGAGAAAATTTCAAATTCTTCTACATTGAAATTGTTGATAACAATGCATGCTGCACACATATGACATACCCCAAAATTGGTGCTGTTAACCTACCTTCCCAGCAGGCAAAGGTACAGTGACAGAACAAAGTTTAAAGTTTCGCCCTTCCCTTAAAATAACTACCGAATACATTCTGCAGTAAATCAGATAGTAAATTAACGCCTGGGGGTAACTATCCACATTAAACAAGAAAAATACTCAGATAAAACAGATAATCGAACTAAAATGCTCATACTCGACGCTAGAAAAAAAAGCTACTAACAAAAAATCATTTTAATAACAAAGAGAACTGCTATAGGGCATATCACAAGGAGAGAACAAAAACCATTCAAAAGCGGAAAACTTTAAAATCAAAAAATGAAAGATTGATGTGAGAAACAAATGTAACACATAGTTAATCACAGACCTCCCATATTCTTGGACTGGAAGAAGAATCCAGTGGACTCTGAAGAAGATAATGGTAATCAACTGACTGGTCCGCTTTAGCAGCATCCGTAAACAGATAAAGAAATCCTTGGTAATGCCATGTGCTATACCATTACATTCCCAAACTAACTTCATCCCGGACAATGGATTAGCTGCATTTATCAAAAACACCTAAAATGAGGTCACAATTACTAATTACTATATCTCTTCTTTTTTTTTATTATTATTAAGGGGAAGCAGAGGGTTCAAAACTATTACAATAATTTAGGGAAGTGGGGAGTTTCGAACGGGGTACACCCTACCTAGGAGAATATAGGACCGCATGCAAAAATCGATGCTGTAGCCAATTACTATTACAGAGTCATCTTCAAAAGTATACCTTGGAAGACGTGGTGGAGAAGGTATGCACTGTCACAAAACGGAAATCTTCAGTGTGCCGAATGTTAACATAAACTTCCTCATCCGGTTCTTCTAGAATCAAAACATCATCATCAGTTGATCCAAATAGGCTAGAATCACCAACTTTTGACTCCGGTATAACAGAATAACATACATAAACAGTAAAATTTCGCATAATACTAGCCTATATGGCCGCCTGTTTTCATCAGTGACAACATAAAGCAATGCCTGCCCGTCTTTGGCCCAAGCCAAATTCGAAACACACTCTGCTTTCGGCTTACTACACAATGCACCAGAATTCAAATTCCTAACAGATAATCTAAACAAGTCAGCCTCCTTATCATACATTGTGTAAGCTATAAACCGACGATCCGGCGACACTTGCGATAACTCTTCGTAAGCATATCCTACACAAAATTAAACTCAACCTAAAAAATTCCAGCTTTTAACATATATTAGTAAAAGATTGGCAATTTACCCCCACATCTTTGGGACTCCTGATTGTAATCAATGAGCTTCTGCTCGATCCTCTTTCCCGATGTGAAATCGAATCCGGAGGAAGGCGATTTGAGCGAAATGAACTCGTCGTTTAAACTCGCGAGTCTCCGGCGGAGCACCGGAAATTGCTTCCCCTCCTCCACGCGCCGCTAGTACAACCTGCAAGCATTTGATTCTCACTCTCAAGCATCGGAAACCCAGAAATACCAGGGGCCCCAGCGGAGGGGAGGGGTGGAGAGGTCGGAGGCGATGCGAGAGGCCATCTCGGCCTGGAGCTTGCTCTGAAGGCGGTCGGTGCCGGACATGACGGCCTCCGTGTACTTCTCCTCTCGCTCCATGTGCATGTCCAGGTGGCGCAACGCCACTTTGTCGTTGAGCTTCGACATCCAGCTGTAGGAGTCCTCCCACGGGTGGTCGTGGAAGTTGAAGCTCTCGGGCTTCTGCGGCGGCCGTGGCGGCCTTGGTGGCGCCGTCGATGACGGCTTATGGACTTTGTGATGGGCCCAACGCAGACGGCGGCAATGCTGGCGGAGGGGTTTAAGGAGGTGGCGCATGGTTGGGGGTTACGTTGGTGGTGGCCCTGGCGGGTTTACGCTGGGGGTTTATGTGAAGCCAAATTACAAAAATGAATTTTGTAGTTTGACCATGAGGCCAATTCAGTACATGGCTTGGCTGAACTCTTTATTTAAGTGTAAAAATATTAATATACTTTTAAAAAAAAATCGGTCAATGTAATTTCCCATTTTATAAACTTTGTGACAAATGTGGGAGAATTGATAAGGGCCATTTGGTATCCTATTAAAAAAAAATTATTATTTTTAAAAATATTTTTTAAGATCCTTTCTTAAGAACGGTGTTTTATAAAATTCAAAAACTCGTTTAGTATGATACAAAATTATTTTTGTCTTCACAACTAAAAAAAAAACATAACTCTTTACTCACAACTTCTTGTTGGAGCCAGAGGGAGATCGAGATCGGGGAGAGAGCAGAAGAGAGGAGGTAGAGAGAAAGAAAGATAAGGGAGAGAGAGGAAGAGAGAGATAGAAGCAATTGCAAGAAAGGGTGTAAGATCCCACATCGCCTAGAAAGAAGTAGGGATGGGCAACGGTTATGGCGGGCGGGTAATTGCCTAAACGGTTATACACATACCCATAACCATTTATAAATGGCCATACCCATAACCGTGTACCCATTTAACCGTAACCGTTTAGTACCCGTTTACCTATGTATCCTTTTTTAACCCGTTTATCTTTTCTTTTTTACCATTTACTCATTTTTCACCCGTCTACATGTTTTTTTAATAACTTGAAAATTAAAAAAGAAAAATTTGTCATAATTTTCTTTTTCTAATAATTAAACACCGTTATATGTACATTCATCATACATTTCCGCATTTTAATTTTTTAAGTCCTTGTACCATTCCAATAATTGAAATAATAGTTTACAGACGATATTTTTAACTGTTAACAATTAAGGTAATATAAAATTGGCCAAGTATTATTGGGTTATTTAACTCGAAATGTAAAGTATTAACATAATATATATAATGGACCAAGAAATTTAAAGTGGTTAAGGAAAACTATATTATATTAGCTACAGAAATCATGCACTATAGACTATAGTCAATATCATTGATCTAAGTTTTGTTCGATAGGGAATATGGTTTGTGTTAATTTTACATATATAAAATAAATGGGTAAATTGTTACCCGTTTATAACTGCGGTTAATACTCATAACCGCCCATTTAAATTTCACAGGTAAACGGTTATGCCCATAACCGTAACCGTTTAATTTAAACGGGCAGGTAACCGCGGTTACCATAACCAATGGGTATTTGCCCCATCCCTAGGAAGGAGGATCCTCTAGGCCTTATAAGTACATGTCCATCTCTTCCTAGCACAAGACATTTTGGGAGCTCACTGACTTCGAGTTCCATAAGAACTTCGAAGTTAATCGAGTACGGGGCCAGAGCATTCCCAGGATGGGTGACCCATTAGGAAGTTCTGCTTGCGTGAGTTCCCATAAACAAAACCGTCAGGGTGTGGTCGGGGACCAAAGCGGGCAATATCGTGCTACGACGGAGTTGAGCCAGGATGTGGTGGAGCCTGGGTCAGGATGTGAAAATTTTGGGGGGGGGGAGATAAGACAGAAGAGAAAGGATGAAGAAAAGAGGATCCGAGCAATATCGTGCTACGACGGAGTCAAGTCAGGATGTGGTGGAGCCTGGGTCAGTATGTGAAAATTTTTGTTGGGGGGGGATAAGACAGAAGAGAAAGGATGAAGAAAAGAGGATCTGTAGAGAAATAGTATAAGAGTGGTTTAATTTTAAAAATTCTAAAACCAGGCTTGCAATGTTTTCATGAAGTAAACTATATTTTCAAAATAATTTTGAATTCAATTTTTCAAAATAATTTTACCAAACAAGAATTTTAGGCTTTAGACTCAAAAATTATTTTTGAGTTAAAAAAATTGGATTCAAGTTGAATACCAAATAAGCTCTAAGCTATCTCAACAACTTGATAAAATCCCAGTTCACAACACTCAATTGCATAATCTCTCAGCATATGCTATAATCCCTTCCTCTTTGGTTCGTTTTTATACTTTGTGATGTTTGCACAGACTACATGTGCGGTTTCTCGAGCAACATGTCTGCAAAAGGTGTCTGCAACGTAAACCTGCAGGTCCCTGGGGGAATGCATAAGAGCAACGAGAGATTTTTTACTGTAATAGGCACACGAGGTAGTATATCACGTGTTATTATACAAATAGTAAGATATGTGTGTTAAAATGTTAATAACTTAAAAAATAAAAAATTTCACCATTTACATAAAAACACGTGGTGTACCACTCGTGTTTCCGTCACAATAAAAAATTTCTCTACAGCAACCTAGGATTACATGTACAGCCAAAAATATAATACTCAATGATCGAACAGTCGAAGATTTCGTGTATACCATGCATTTCAGTTAAAAAAATAGAGTCAAACCGTTTTGGAAAGCTCTGACTGACATGGTACGTGAAGATTTTCTGCTTTGTACAAAAGCATATCAACAGTTTGTGGCATTTTGATTGGGCGGTCTGATTTCTGGAGTCTCTGACTTGCCAAGGAGCCAGCAGTGTGGAGCACACAAAAATTTAAGTAACCAAGAAAGTACAAGAGAAATTGTTCTGAGAGATCAGAAGTGGTCAAAGCAATGGCATGATAAACGGTTCAGATCAAATGAGAAAGATCCAACGGTGACTACAAAAACACCGACCACAGGCAATTTTTTTTTTTAGTAAATCGATATTTGTAAGGAGTCGGCTAAATCACACAATGGACAACCTAATTTGGTATCGAATTTGTCATTCACAAAATTCGAACCTAAAATCTCTCACTCCTAAGTAAAGAAGAATACTACCAGACCTGAACGTGAACGACACATACAATTAAATTAGGCTTCTTTTTCATCTCAACTCTCACTCATTCAGTGTCTCTCTCTCTCTCTCCTCCAATGGCTTCTTCCAGTTTCTTCAAGATTGTCATGGAAAAAGATCTTCAAGAGAGAAAGCTTGTAAGTTGATCAAAACTTTGCTTCTTGTCATTTTTCTCATTTTTTTAACTTGAAAGTTGGGACCTTTATAAAATGCTCTGTTTTTTGTCCTTTTATTCTTCATTTGTTTCTCTTCATATGAAATTTTAGCTGCTGTACATGTAGTTTCTTAAGAAATTCTTACCCATTTTGGTTAATTAGCTTTCCTTTCCAGATTAAAAAAGCACAACTCTTTTACTGATTACTTCTCTTAAATACATAGTTGTTGTTTTCACACTAAAACTTTGATCTGCTTCCTTGTGGAACTTATAATTAAAGCCAAAAGCACTCATTTCGGCTTTTAACATAAGCTAAAATATGGCTTCATTTTTGGCATCCCAAATAAACCATTGTTATAAAATCAAATCCGATGCCAATGAGCAGTCCAAATCATAATGTCCTTTCGTTAATTTATGTCACATGTAGTCTTCATATTGTAGATAACTATAGATACATGGACATATTAATCAGAGCAAGTTATCCATTACAGAAACTTCCAGAGGGTGCTGTGGTTATGTATGGAGATTATCTAGGAGACAAAGTGATTCTCAAGGTTCCGAATGGAGAAAAATGGCGGATAGGATTGACCAGCCGTGATGGCAAGGGCTGGTCAAATTTCGCAGAGTTTTACTCACTAGACCATGGTTACCTACTGATATTCAGCTTTGAAGGAGATCATTCTCACTTCCACGTGCGGATTTTCGCGAGGAGTTGTTTAGAGAAAGACTTGGGTTCATTTTTTAGTGTTGAAGACAACTTAATGGTGAGACAGATAATGTTGGTTCATCCGAGTCTCCTTTAATGGGGTCGTGTAGCAAGAGAAATGGTAAAGGCCCTGCATTTCCGGTGAATGCCCCTCCAAGCTTCTTCAAGGTTGTCCTGGATGATACACTTCGAGATGGGAAGATCGTAAGTTATAACTTTGCTTCCTTTTATTCTATCTCTACCTATATTCTCTCTGCTTGAAGTTGTGAACTTTAGTTGATATTCTTAGCATGAAAGTTGAAATCTTGTGGTGATATTTCTCATCTTCTCTAGAAAACCGTTGACTTGCGTTGCACATATCCTGCATTTACCTGCTCCTATGTATATTTTGATCTTGTTTTCGAATTAGTGTAGATATCGTAAATCGTAATACCCCTGTGCTAATCAAACTTTACTAATTACTGGTCTGTTATATGATGTTTCTTGCATCGACTTGTTCTTTTAAGTTGGGACAATATCAGTGATACTGGTCGTGGACCATTTTGGGCCTATAAAGTTTATCATAATCTTCATTATAAATTACATAAAACAAGCTGCTGAATGTTCCAGTAATATTTTCTTGTTTTTATTTCTTCATGAAATATGCTATCGACTACAGAAAATTCCACGGATAGGTTCGATGAAATATGAAGATTTTATCGGAGACAAAATGTTCCTTGAAGTTCCAAATGGATCAGTATGGCCAGTAGAACTGTCAAGGCGTGATTGTGAGATTTGGTTACGAAAGGGCTGGCTGAAGTTTGCTCGATTTTACTTCCTCGAGCTGGGGTGCTTATTGTTGTTCACCTACAAAGGGGTCTATTCCCATTTCCAGGTTCACATTTTTCGAAGGAATACTTTAGAGATGGACTACTTCAATTTAAGTGATGAAGATGAAACCGATTCCAATTCAAGTGGGGAAATTGAATGTCAAAGAATGAAGCATGACAAGGAAAGGAGGACGCACGGTATATTCACTATGTTTTAAGTGCACATGTAGAATACTTCTGAGATTTTTCCTGTCCTTCTAAAATCTCTCATGGAGTTGAATAATTGGAATTAAACAGGTGGTGATGGAGGCATGTCTGCTGCACACAGATCACCAAAGGTCCTTTCGAGAACTGGTCAGAGTGAATTGGAAGATAAAACTGAAAGAGCCTTTGCGAAAGCTAGAAGTTTCAAATCTCGCAATCCATTTGTTGTGATCAGAATGCTACCATCATACATTTCAACTCACTTGGTAAGCTTTTTTGCAGCAACCCCAGTTTGTCTATGTGAGTGTTACTAATATCAACCCCATTTTGGCTTCCTCCATATGTGTTTATCTTGTTTATTTTATTTCTATTTTGCAGAAAATACCTATATACTTTGTCCAGGAACATATTTGTGAAAGCGGCGAACTCAAAGTGACTCTAAAGATTTCAGATATGAGATCTTGGCCTGTTAAGTGCATTATCCAGGCATACAACTGTCAGACATGTGCAAGATTCCAGGATCATGGTTGGAAAGCGTTTGCAAGAGACAATAGACTTGAAGAAGGGGATGTGTGTGTATTTGAGGTGATACCGAAGGCCTCTAAATGTGCACTCAAAGTTTACATATTCCGAGCCAAAGATCAATGATGCGGATGCCTTCAACAACGCTAGCGGAAGAGCATGACTTAATGTTCTGATCATCGTAGTTGTCATTAGTAACTGTTTTAGTGTGTTGGGTTGTGAAGAAGATACTGAAATGATGAGATAAGTCTAATTTCATTTGCAGTCACCTTAGAACCGAACATTTTGAACATGGTCTGATAGATTGACCGATGTTGTCGAATTATTGTTATTCAGTTTCGGATTATTTTTCTACTAAATTTGCGGTGTTTCGGATGATTCATCGTTTCAAGGATTGACGTGGTTAATATTTTCATGTTCGGAGCTAGTATTTTTGTGACAGAACTGTACCATGCTTTCGAAAGCAAAAACAGAGCTGGGGGACTGCACTGATCCGCTACTGCGAGAGTTTGATATCTATGCTGATGACATGCTAGTTACATATGCAGAACCACTCAGCTATGTGCCCGGCAGCGGCAATAACCTTGTTGTTTGTTGACTTCTCTGCAACATTAGGTGTGTGCATGCCCAAAAACTTATGGAGTTCATACTCGAACTTGTTAGGTCATCGTTTAAAGTTTTTTTTTTTCCAAATTCTTTGTATTTATGTCCTTAAGATCGTGTGGTAATGATCACTCGTGCTTAGTTCACGTGGATAATATTTTCTTAAGGATAATGAGAGACAAAATTTCTAAACCAAATTTTGTAAATCAAATGATGTGGATGTTGATGATTGAATTATTACTATTTTCTATTGCTAACATATCTTTGGTTTGTAAATTTAATTTAAAATTTTGGTCTTCCTAGTATTATCCTTTTCTCAATACCTTTCTTTGGTAAGCATTTTTGTTGTGTTTTCGTTTCAAATTCAAATCTATAATTTTCTTTTTAGAGAAATTTTAAAAACCTTTTCACTAACCTTTGCGTTTAGACATTTTTTCTTTTTCAAATGACATGTGTTATTTATTATGCAAAAAACAAGAATTGTAATGCCTGTGAAATTATATTTTCAATTTTTCATCATTAATTCTTATCCACAATCTTGTTTTTGTGTATCTAGCAAAAAATTTCTTGTTTTTGTGTAATAAAATGACACTTATCAATTGTCGTTTAGGATTACAGTCTAGTGTTATTTCTTTTCACTTGTAAGTGAGATGTTTTAAGTTTGATTGCCAAAGAGAAACCAAATTATAATGGTCACTTATTGTGAGGTTCAACTCAACTTCTACTTTTTAGTGTAGATAATATCAAATGTATTAAAAAAAATGAAAGTAAAAAATTTCAAATACAAGTGCAAAAGTTGGTAGCACTCCCTTTTCATTTATCGAATAGGATTCTTCCCCTCCCTCTAGTCCCCCCTCATTTGAACGGTCACATTTAAGCCAAGTCAACATCTTGTTTGAATTTCTTTATAGAGAGAATGAGTGATCGTAATTGAAGATAAGATGAGAGAAAATTGATTAAGGTGGTTTGGACACGTGAACCAAAAATCTACAGATACTCTAGTTAGAAAATGAGGCTATGAGACAGGTTGGGACAAAAGGGGTAGAGGAATACTAGAAAGACTTGGAAAGAGACTTTAAAATATATATATATAGTACTTGGAGCTAACATAATGCTTGGTGCAAAACCGAGCGCAATGACATTCTAAGATTCATACACCCAATCCTACTTAGTGGATAAGGCTTGATTGTTGTAGAGAGAGAGAGAGAGAGAGAGAGAGAGAGAGAGAGAGAGAGGGGAGTGAGAGAGTTCAGGATG
>JAOTRO020000003.1:1352986-1364354 GCA_028566515.2 Pyracantha coccinea | reverse complement strand
TAATCATTTTTAAGAGTGAAATGATTTAACTACCCTCACATGTTGTGCACATGGTCTCACTTAACAGAAATATGGATTGAATGTTTGAAAAACTAACAGTAGGGGGCAAATTGGCTAAAAAAATTAGTTTGAGTCCTTAATTTTCCAATCCAAAGTTTCAGAAGGGAAATTGGAAGTTAGGTGAAAGTTTAGGGGGCAAATTGATAGTTTACTCTAATTTTAATTTATTTTTTTGAAAAAAAAAAGATATTTATATAGTAATTTATAATATAAACGGTTATGATCATAAACATAATAACTACGAAGTATTTTGAAGGGCAACTCGATTGCCCCTCATCATCTCTCTGTGAAATTGGGAATATTATCTCTCAATTTATTTATTTTTATAATGAAAAGAAAAGAAAAAAAAAAGGAAAAAGAAGTTGCAAAACTTGCAATGAGCAACTTCTCATCGTTATCTCGGTCATCGGTATTTAAGTGGTTATACGCTCCAAAACCCTGAACCCGCCACCACCGTAACCACCCCATTACTTGGCGCGAAAATTAGCCCCAATTCATTAGAAACCCTAATTTTTCACAGTTCAACTCTCATGCAATCTGCCTTCTACACGGCCTCCAGCTCCTACCAGTTTCAGATTCCATGGAAAATCAACGAAACCCAATTCGCAGCTCAGAGACCAGTCCCCAAGAAGCTCAAAACCTGCTTCAAAGCTCCGACCTTTACCAATTCTCTAAGAACTTCCATTGGGTACGAACCAGAAGAAAGCCTTGGTAAAGAACCCGTACCCGCCACGCGAGGTCGGCTTCCGGTCGTGATTAGGAGGTCAGGTAGGGTTTCTAGGTACTTCTGGGATGGTAATTGTTTGCAGTTAGTTGGAGTAGATGGCGGTGCGGTGTCGTTCAGTTTCAATTTCGATGATGGGTTCAGAAAATTGTATAGAATCTGTAGTTTGGCTGTTAGGGATTTCTTTATTCCTAAGCAAGTTAGTGGAAGTTATATGGATTATGTGAAATGGAAGTTCTTGCATCGGGTTTTCAGCTCGGCACTACAGGTCCTTGCCACTCAGGTACAAACTTATGTGATAAAAGTGCATCGTTTTTCGACTAATTGATTGAAATTTGAATGAAATATGACAAGCTCAACAGATGGAGTACTATTATACAGAAAGAATAAGTGAAATAGTTGAGCATTATAATCCTTAGAAGATAGAATCAAAGATTTTATGAATGAATTTTCGTTTATATGGTTAGTTATACGTGGGGATGCACTGATTTAGGCAATGTTTCGGGCTATTGGGATTGGCTTCTCTCGTTCGCTTCCAGCAGCTGCTGCCCTTAATTGGATCTTGAAGGATGGACTTGGACGGCTGAGTAGATGCATCTACACTGCTAGTCTAGCATCTGCTTTTGATACTAATTTGAAGGTAAGGCTTCTACTTCTGTTATGGAACGGAATTTCCTTAATTGAGGTTGTTGCAGTTAGGGTCTATATTGGTATTTTGGTGTTTGAAACCAAAGTACTGTGGATATTGAGTGCTTATGCTTTAGAGTGATTTTATTAGCTACAAATACATCATTGATTTTGTCTTTTTCTCATTTGTAGAGAGTTCGGTTTTCAACGTCGGTGTTGTTTACTTTGAGCATTGGAGTTGAGTTGTTGACACCTGCATTTCCTCAATACTTCTTGGTTCTCGCATCCTTAGCCAACATGGCAAAACAAATAAGTTTGGCTTGCTATCTAGCGACTGGTGTAAGAACTGAAACACGTTTCCTTGCATACTTTTATGAGGTTGGGTTTTAGCGCCTTCCCATTTTGAGTGCCAGTGTTCTTCCTCTGTATAAGCAGTCTGCTGTTCATCGAAGTTTTGCAATAGCGGATAACCTTGGTGAAGTTTCTGCAAAGGCACAGGTAGACTATGATATTTCCTACAAATAAGTCCCTATTAGTTATCTTTTGTGTACTTGAAAATTGAAACAGGACATATTTTGACTGTTGCGATGATTTTCAGATTCAAACGGTGTGCTTTGATAACCTTGGGCTTTTGCTTGCTGCGCTGTTAAATATGTTGTTCAAGAACAACCAAAGGTTCCTATTGAACTTCTATATATACAGAACTAATGATCTTTAGTTTACTTTAACTTTTCTTCATATTTGATGTCTTCGCTTTAACTTTTCTTCATATTTGATGTCTTCGCTGTTATGATAGTCGATTCTTTTTCTTTGCATGCTTTTCTGACTTGTGATGTGATTTACGTGCCAGGTTGCAAACAGTCTTACCATTTCTCGTATACCCCATTTTCTCAGCCATAGACCTTTTGGGAATATATCAAGGGCTTAAACATGTCCATTTACAAACATTAACCAAGGTGAGTAAGCATTTTCTCCTTCAGCATCCCGCACTGTGAAGTTTTCCTATGATAACAATTCTGATGTATATGCGTCTTACCCTTTTTCAGGGGACTAAGGAAGTGAAATTTCCTCATAAATGCTGTAATTTCATCGTCTAATTTTTGTATGGTTCTCATGTTCAGGATAGACTTGAAATTCTACTAAATAATTGGATCGAGTTAGGTTATGTTCCTGCGCCTGCAGAAGTAAGTAAAGAAGAAGGAATTGATTTCCTATGGAGCAAAGGTTAGATCTTTCACATGCATTTCTTATGCCCTTTTCAGTGTTTTATATAAGCACATATAAGCTTAAACCAAATGACTGAGGTTTGAATCAGCCAAGGGATTATGGCCTATCAGAATAGGGTACCTGGATCCCAAGAATCAGATCCCTGAGTTATCCATGATGGCAATGCGATCTACAAGTGCTGACGACTATTACTTCATATCCATGGAGATCTTGTACACAAGAATTCAAAGGACAAAGCAAGTAAGTTTATTAAATTATTAATCGATGTTCAACCTAGGTGTCCTGTGCTTATGTGTCATACTCTAATAGTTATCTTTTCTTTCTCTTGATGATTTCTAGGCGGGCATCCTTCTTTGTTTACGGGAAGGGGCTGGAACTGCGGACGTTATCATGGGTTTGTTGCAGGTAAAATGAATTTTCTTGAAGGAAAAAAAACTTATGAATGATTATTAACTTGGTGTGATGCTTGCACCATTAAACGGTTTCTGGGGCTCCTCATGTTTTGTCTTTTGTGTGGTAATTTGCCGTGTAGGCATGCTATATCCGCAAAGCCGTTCTTATGAACAAGTATAAATGGGAAACCATGGTAGATGCCGGAGATGCATTAGACTCAGCTCCAAAGGAGTGGTCTAAATTGGTTGAGGAGTGCAAGCGCCGTGCACAAGGCGATATGAACGTATTGACCGAGCAAATTGTGACATTGGGTTGGGCTGCTAAACACATACTATTGAATGCGCAAGAACAGATTCGATACAGTTTTGTGGATGACTGAAGATTCTGTATGTCACAGAACCTTGTGTTTTTTTCATTTCTCGGCCGTCGGTGGTTTTTCCTTGGTGGTATAGAGAATTTTGGGGAATACACAGAAGCTCAATTGCAACTATTTTGTAACGGATTGTTCTACTTCGATTTGTGTATTAGATGTGGGGCGCGGAAGAGCGAACCGAAAAGTAGAAAGAAATCGCATCTGTATTTCAGTTCTTTTTCTTTTCACTTGAAAATCTTGACGCTGCAAGGCAGGTGAAGGGCAAAGATCCTTCTATTGATCATATACAAACCATTATATATACAGTGGAATTGATCAATGTCACACAAACGTATAACTGGATTTACAAGCCTTTTCGGTTTTGACATCAATGTGAAATGCTTGCGTCGGTGCTATAGAACGAGTAATCAAAGCTAAAGTTGGCCCTCTCTTCGTCCCATTTTAAGATTTCCCTTGAATATTTAAGAGCTGCATCGACGCTATCAGGCTGCAGTCCCTTCACCACGGAAACGTACAATTTCTTCCCGGTTAGAGAAGAATAGAGCCTCTTGAACTTTCCAGCAATGTAGTGAGATCCTAAATGACCCAATGAGGGGCAGCTGTTAATGTTGTTGCTGCTCGTGTTGCTGCTCGAGCGATTACGACTAATAACTGGACGAAAATCTTCGAACCACTCACAGTGATTTAACGGTACCCGTTCCACCTTATCCTCGAATAAATCAAACTTGTTTAGAATCAAGAGGAAGTCCATCTGTTCAAAGGTCGGATGAGTGACGATGTTTTCAAACAAAGTCCTGGCCAGCAACATCTTGTTATCGAAAGACCCATTCCCATCAGCAGAGAACTGATCATAGTCGCTCAAGGACACGCAGAAGATGACCATTCCAACATCTTCAAACATCTCCAACCATTTGCAGTTTTCTCCAAGTCCTCTCGCGTTTACTCTAATAAGTTGATACCTAAGAAGCAATCAGACAAAAGAAAGGTTAATTAAAAAGAATGCAATATTATCTCAGTGACCAGTATAAGTGAAAATTAGAGAAAAAGAAAGTAGACGTCAACTCAATTAATTTGTTCGACAGTATAAGGAATCTATTTACTTGCATAAACTTTTACAAACACCTATCCGCAAGTGAGCTTTATCAGTTACGGTTAATAATTATAAAACACAAATGCTAAGTAAGCACTAATCAGATCAGGTCCATTTGAATGTGCAATAAACGGGGGAACATACCTAAGCAAAGAGTCAAGCTGGTCAGTAGGATTGATGGTATCTTCAGATTCTGCGTTGGGAAATGCGAAGTCCACACAAGCAAGCCCATTCGATGAAGTGACACCTTCAGCATATAATATATCTAGATCTGTGGGCTCGTAGTCTATTCTTAATATGTCAACGGCCTGAAAAGGGAACGAAGACCAGGTCCATTAGATTACGCAAAAGATAATACTATGATTACTATGGACCAGCATGAGTATCATGCAAACAATTTACAAGAGTTAACCACAGAGGTCACAGGACTTACCCTCTCTAAGAAATAAGTAGCAACACATGGTAGCATTTCCAATTCATTTCTCCGCTTGTATGTGGCCTGAATGGCTGAATCATTCCACAATTCCTCAACTAATGGTGCATATTCACGAGTAGCCGCTGGAAAAATGGCTTCCAGATTGCCTGACACCATAGTCTTGAGAAGCCAATCAGAGAACGCTTTCAGCCTCGAGCCAATGAAGTAAAGAGTTTTCTCATTGTTTCCTGTTGTTAACCAGCACACAAATTCTATAAGCAATATATCAATTCTAACATGGTTATTAGGAATGCAACCCTCTCCAAGTATGATGCAGACTAACGAACCAGACTAGTGTAATTATAATATACATTGCTAATCAATCAGTGCAAAGGAAAACTCAAGTGTAAGAAGTTATTAGATATCTTTTGTACTTGTTTTGGATATAAATATCTTATAAAAATTGATATCTAGTTCCGTTACTCTATATAATTCAGTTTCCCAATCTGAACAACATAAACTGAGGTTATGCACATGCACACATGTATCAAGTCAAAGAAGAAATGGAAAAAGTTATAAAATTATAGACTCGTACCATTGTCATCTGTTTGACTGGACGAACATTGCTTCCTCATCCCATCCAAACATTCCTCTTCAAAACGCTCACGGCCCTCAAGAAGCATACCAAGATAACCATACACGTTACTCTGTATTATACATTTGATATTTTCACGCTCATCCTCCAAGAAAGGGACAGCTTTATATAGAATCTTTGCCTGGAACATTCATATGTGAATGGTTAGGGTTTATATTTGGCAGATAATAAAAATTATATTCTGAAATGCCAGAAACGAATTAGAACTGAAATCTTGGGACAAACTTGTTCATGTTGGCTAAGAAGTCCATCCTAGTTAAGCTATCTTGATTCAAAGCAGTTACTATTACTTTATAGTATGATTGCTTATAACATAACATGTATGGCCATGCATGCAATAAATCAATTCAGAATCCCATTGAGATCAAAATACAATTTTTAGCAAGTATGCTTCACCAATATCAAGTTATCAACTGCATATAACTTTAAGGCAGAAAGCTTGACCTAGAACTTGTTTTCTCATTTTTGGTCAACACGAAAACTAAAACTTAGAGAAGCATGAAAGAAAAGTAATTATTAGTACACCGCCAAAGATTTTGCTATTACAGCATCCACAAATCCAGACCCCTAATTCCTACATACATACGTTACAAATAGGTTGATGTGGAGATATGATCTATCTCTTGAAACTTGAAACATCAATAATACATTCAGCTTCGGAATTTTCTATAAAAAAGCATCTTCGCACAAACAGAACAGAACAAATAAGAACAAATAATTTCAGATTAAATCTATCACCTGTTTAAATATAGTACTTGTTCCAGAACCATTATATCCAACTAAAAGAATCTTCTGAAGTATTCTCTGCTCAATGTAATCAGGGACAACTCTACTACCCACATAGTTCAGGGATTCTCCACAAGAAGTTGAAGATTTAGAAGGGACTGGTAATGACAAGGCGGCACAAACAAGCTTTGTTCCAGCCTGAAAAAGTGATTAATGTTTAATATACATCAAAATCCAAACAAGCAACCAAAAAAATAACCGAAAAATGCAAGTAATCTCAGAACAATACCTTGCCCCAAATGTATCCTTTAGTATTTTTCTGGCCCTCCTCTTGGTATGAACCGTCCTCGTTTACCCAAAAGTGTGGTTTACCAGCGCATTGAACCCCAGCCAACTGCAATGTTCAACAGAAGGTGTAAATTAACCCT
This sequence comes from Pyracantha coccinea, assembly GCA_028566515.2. Classification (NCBI taxonomy): domain Eukaryota; kingdom Viridiplantae; phylum Streptophyta; class Magnoliopsida; order Rosales; family Rosaceae; genus Pyracantha; species Pyracantha coccinea. The sequence continues at coordinate 1,357,636 of JAOTRO020000003.1, read as the reverse complement.
GCACAATAACCAGTTGCAACAACAATTCATATGTCTAGAAAGTCCATCCAACCTGCAACATCCGAAGCTCGACTTTGGTAATTTCCCGACCATTTATATAAACCTGTGTGTTTCCATTGCTAGCATTTGCTTCGATGGGACCCCCAACACTAAGATGGGGACTAATTATCTGGGAAGGCTTCTGTCCTTCCTGTTAAAATTCGACAACAACACGAAATTTCAAAAGGTGTTAGCACATTGACGAAACAACAAGAACCAACAAAACAAATTTAAGCAAACAATATTCACCTTTCCCCAAAGACCAGAGACTTTATCATACCAATAGTTCCCTGGTTTTAATTTCTTCGGCGGATTTGGGCAGGTTTGTAATAGAACCAGCTCCTCCGGACAAAGAGGCTGTCCATTCACACAAATATAGTCCGAAGGCAGCTGATTCGCCTCACAAAACTTTTCGGCTTTCATCACCTGTCTAACCTCCAAATCATTCAACAGCCGCTTGAGCATTCTAGAGCACTTCCCCAAGCTCCCTCTTTTCGACTCGTCAATAGGAAACCCAATGCAACACACACATTTTCGACCTTCGGGCATCGACCCCATTGCCCTAAGCACACAACTACTACAATACTTAGCATCACAGACAATGCAAACCTCCTTCCCAGTAAACCTCGTCCCCTTCAAACATCTATAGCACGCCTTCTTCTTCCCTTTGCTCTGAGGCTCCCGCTTTGCCTGCACAACTTCGGCCTCGTCTTCATCAGCTCCATCGTCCGACTGAATGTCCCGAAAAGTCACCACCGGCGGCCGCAGTGCGTCATAATCCAAAGCCTTACTGGATGAAACCCGAGACGACGGATAGTCCAAGCTCAAAACGGACTCCGTGGAGGCCCAATCCGGTTCCGGTTCGGGCTGGTTCGAATCGCTGTTGAAGTCCACACTCTCCTTCCCGCCACCAATCATATCGGAAAACTCACCCGACCTGTAATTCAACCCGTTCGAAAACTCCGACGCGCCGGAGCTACTCAATTCACTGGACAATGCACACCCAACCACACTCTCCTCACCCCTCTCCTCAAATCCAATCACCGACGAAGGCGAAACCGTCGATTCAGAACCTTCCAACTCCTTCGTGTAATCCTCGCTGCCCCGATCGAAAACGGAAGTCGGAGAGACCGTCGATTCAGACGCCTTGAGCTCTTTCGAGAACGTTGCGGGCGCCATCACCGGCTGGACCACCGGCAGGGTCAGCTTCTCGGACAGCGCAACCCCTCCAACCACCGCCGCCACCGGAATCCTATCGACGTTAATCGGAACCGCCCGCGGGAGATCGTAACTGACCGGAGGACCGTTGTACTCTATCGCGAACGAGTACTGGACCCCATTGTCGGCGTCGGAAGGCATTTCGTCGGCGGAATCGAGCTCGGAAATCTTAATTTGAGCGAGAGCAGCACAGAATCATCTGCAAATTCAGCGCGGGATTACGAGATTGGAAATTCAGAAGGCAATGGCTCGCTGAGGGGTCGATTGGAGGGGAGGGGAGTGGAAATAGTGGAACTGGATTGGGGAAAAAGATGGAGGAGGGTCAGTGGGTAGCGTTTGGGGAGAAGGAAAATGTAATGGGAAAGTGACTGCGCGGAGAAGAGAAGAAAAATACAGCGAGCCGGTATTTTGGATTGGAATCTTTTTTGTTTTTTATTTATATTTTTTAGTTTTTCTATTTAAACGCCGTACTTTAATTACTTAAGGATTATTTTTTGTTATGTCCCTAAAGCTTCGTTTTGATTCATTTTTGTATATATTTGCAGGGGTTGGTCAAGAAGATTGAAATTCGGTGACTATTTCTTGTTCAGCGGTTTCAATGATGAAATCTGGTTGCAGTTTCTTTTTTAGGAAGACTAACGAAAAGTCCAAAAAAACTTCTCTTTTAATAAAAAGTCCTTTTTAAAGGTATTAGGTATAGTGAATAGTGACAGTTAAAGGTAAAAATGTGGTTTTTCGTTAAAAGTGAACAGTATCGAGAGTGTTTTGTTAAAACTCCCCTTTTTTTGTGCTGCGAAGTTTTGGTCGAATTGATGAATTTGCCTTGGTGGCTGCTGACAATACTTTCATCGAGGTGGCTACGGTGGCGGGCGCTGCTTTGTCCACTTGGAGAATAGGAATTAGGGTTTTAGTTTATGTTTATTTACTTATTGGGCTGGACTTTTGTGTATTTCCTAATGTGTTTTAAGTTATTTTGCCTTCCTTTGAGTTGGCTTGTAATCTCTTTTCGAATTAATGAATGTTACTTTTTGACCAAAAACAATAATAAGAGCTCTCTTGTTCCTAATCAAAACCTTAAGATAAGTTCATCTATCATTAGATTAATCCAAATGCTCCTGTTAAGGAGGACCTCACAGGTCTTCAAAATAAGAACCTTAGATGAGCATATTGATTTTCATCAAAGTTGGTCCACTTTCCTTAGTGTGATCAACCTTGATCAAAATCAAGGTAGTGCTCCCAGAGGTATAAAGTTTTTATCTCAATAAGTGAATACATCAACCCTAGGATTAAAGATCTTCAAAGAAGTTTGTAAAATTTTTGTTTTTCACCCCCACAAAATCCAACAATTATTCAATGGCGGAACCACTCTTCAGACTATAACTCTAAAAATTTGCTCTTGCGTCAAAGGAAAGTGTGTTACGGAGCAATTTTACGTATACCCTGAATACCGTCACGTATAAATCATGTTACTCATTCATATTATAATACTTGACAAATGTTTCAGTTGCAGAAAAGTTTATTGTGTGTAAGCAAATTTATCAATTTGTGTGGCCGCACAACAATGCTCTTATTAGCGATGTAATCATTATTGTTAAAATGTGGAGAAAGTTTGAAACTATTACAATAATTCAAAAGATGGGGAGTTTCAAACTAAGACGCATGTGGAGAAACTCAATGCTAACCACTAAAATACTGGAACACATGCAAGTAAGCAGTCGTTGTTGATTAATGTTCTTTCTTTGGATATCATAGGACTGCATCTCCAATAACTAATGTTAAAAGTCTCTCATTAGTCAAATTTTACGGAACTTATTGTCAAAATTTTGAAAACAACATGCTAAAAAGTTTGAAATTTGGTAACCATAAAACCACTAAATTACTTTTTACATATAATTAAAAAAATTTGTATCATGTTCAACTTCAACCTTTGTAGTTCAACCAACCAACCCTACCCCACCTCTTCACCTAAACATATGCATAATCTTCTATTACACCAAATAAAAAGTCGAATTAATTATGTTTGATTAGATATATGTTTGCCAGATTCGTTGTTAAATGTGATGGTTCTATAGTAGTGCGGCTTCAATTCGTGACTATAATGATTATGGATTTATTTCGGGTTTTAGTTGTTTTGTGTTATGTTGGCTCGAATGCTAGGTTTTGTTGTTGTAGGTTTTTTAGCTGTTTGTGTAAGTCTTGGCTGCTTTAGGTGAGCTTTTTGGGGTTGTTGCATTTGCAGTTACGTTAAAATTTATCTCATTACATGTCTTAATGTACAGTTAAAGTTATTTTCAATGATTTTGCTCTGAATTAAAAAAAGAATTGCAATAACATGTTTGTTTGGAAAGTGTTTTTAAAATGACTGAAACACTTTTTGTGAAAATATTTTCAAAATCAATCCTTAATAAAAATTCAAATGGACCATGAAAAAAATTATAAAGTAAAACACAATAACGGTTACAAAGTCATCCTACCCATCCTGCAGATTTTAAGTAATTATCTTTTAAGTTTAGCGTGGTTACACTGACGACTTTGTAATCGGAACACTTCAAGCTTTCGGGATATTGTGAATTTGATTCGTATGTGTAAAAATAGTGCACTTTGAGTTTGATTCGTGTGCCTATCACAAACGTCCAATATACAGTAATTACTATATATATTCATCCGCTTGTGTTCATCTTTGACTCTCTTATAAATCTGATACTCCCGAAAACGACCAAAAATTAAGTTCAAAAGAGAGAATTCTTAATTGCATGCAAGAGTGAGGACACAGAGAGTTTACTCACACCTAAAATATGCATCCTTACATTATTGAATACTACTAAATTCAACAACAACAACAATAACAACAACAACAAAAAAATCTTATTCTATTAAATGGGGTTGACTGTATGAATTCTAGAACGTCATTATGCTCCGTTTTGCACCACATCTTCCTTTAGCTCCAAGTACTTCAGGTCTTTTCTTAGAGTCTCTTTCCAAGTCTTCTTAGATTTTCCTCTACCTCTTTTTTCATGAGTCTTTGTCTCATAATCGCATCTTCTAATGAGAGCACTTGTAGGTTTACCGATTTTCTCTAATCTTATCTTTGATTGCTACCACTCTTATCTCGGGTATTCTCGTTCTTAATTATGTCTTTTTTCATGTGCTCACACATCCAGCGAAGCATTCTCATCTCCGCTACACTCATTTTTTCTACGTGTTGCTACCTGATCTTCAATGGCCTACGACGGTCGCACAACACACACTACTACAAAAGAGGACATTACTAGCGTTTTAAAACCGACAAAAAACAACACTTAATGTCGGATATTAGGTTCAAAACCGACATTACATCATGCAATGTCGGATACATAAACCGCCACCAATACTACCGTCACAAAAGGGTAATGG
>JAOTRO020000003.1:1334820-1352886 GCA_028566515.2 Pyracantha coccinea | reverse complement strand
ATAAAGAAAAAGAAAAAATAAAATAGGACTTTTGTTTCCTCTGTTGCAATGCACAACTCCTCACAGTTCTCTCATTCGTCAGCATTTAACTGGTTCTGTTAAGGTCCAAAAGGATAAGTGAAATATTTGAGCATTGTAATTCTCAGAAGATAGAATCAAAGATTTTATGAATGAATTTTCGTTTATATGGTTAGTTATACGTGGGGATGAACTGGTGTTAGGCAATGTTTCGGGCTATTGGGATTGGGTTCTCTCCTTCGCTTCCGGCAGCTGCTGCCCTTAATTGGGTCTTGAAGGATAGACTTGGACGGTTGAGTAGGTGCATCAACACTGCTGGTCTAGCATCTGCTTTTGATTCTAATTTGAAGGTAAGGCTTCCACTTGTGTCATGGAAAGAAATTTTTTTAGTGGAAGTTGTTACAGTTACTATATCGGTATTTTGGTGTTTGAAACAAAAGTAACCACTAGTCTCAGAGTAGTGTGGATATTGAGTGCTTATGATTTATAGTGTGATGTTATGAGCTACAGTAGATCACTGATTTACTGTTTTCTCGTTTGAAAGAGAGTTGGAATTTCAACATCAGTCGCATTTCCTCAATACGTGTTGGTTTTGGCATCCTAAGCGAACATGGCAAAACAAATAAGCTTGGCTTGCTATCTAGCGACTGGTGTAAGAACTGAAACACTTTCTCTGGCTTGCTTTGATGAGGTTGGGTTGGGTTTTAGCGCCTTCCATTTTGAGTCGGTGTTCTTCCTCTGTATTATCAGTCTGCTGTTCATCGAAGTTTTGCAACAGCAGATAACCTTGGTGAGGTTTCTGCGAAGGCACAGGTAGACTATGATCTTTCCCACAAATAAGTCCCTGTTAATTATCTTTCATATAATTGAAAATTAAAAAAGAACATATTTTGACTGTTGGGATGATTTTCAGATTCACTGTTAACTATGTTGTTCCAGAAGAACCAAAGGTTCTCTTTCAACTTGAATATCTGGAACTAATGATTACTGTACTTTTCTATTTATTTGATGTTTTGAAGGTTATGATGATCGGGTCATTTTCTTGGCATGCTTTTCTCAGCCGTTGACCTTTTGGGAATATATCAAGGGCTTAAACACGTCCATTTACAGACATTAACTAAGGAAGTGAAATGTCTCATTTTTGCGTGGTTCTTGTGTTCCTGCGCCTGCACAAGTAAGTAAAGAGGAAGGAGCTGGAACTGCTGACGTTATCATGGGTGTGTTGCTTGCTTGCACCATCGAATATCTTCTGGGTCCACATGTTTTGTCATTCGTGTGACGATTTGCTGTGTGGGCATGCTATATCCGCAAAGCCCTTCTTATAAATAAGCATAAGTGGGAGACCATGGTGGATGCTGGAGCTGCATTAGATTCAGCTCCTGCATCTCCAGCGGAGTGGTCTGAGTCGGTTGAGGAGTGCAAGCGCCGTGCACAAGGCAACATGAACGTGTTCACCCAACAAATTGTGACGTTGGGTTGGGCTGCTAAAAATATATTATTGAGCGCCCAACAACAGATTCGGTGGTTTCTCCTTCGTGGTATGGAGAATTTTGGGGATTACACAGAAACTCGATTGTAACTATTTTGTAGCGGACTGTTTTACTTCGATTTGTGTATTAGATGTAGGGCGGGGGGACGAACGAAAAGTAGAACAAACTCGCATCCGTATTGGTTATTTATCACTTCTTTTTCTTCTCACTTGAAAATCTTGAAGCTGCAGGGCAGGTGAAAGGCAACCATCTTTCTATTGCTCATATACAAACCATTATATTTACAGTGGAATTGATCAATGTCACACCAATGTATAACTGGATTAACAAGCCTTTTCGGTTTTGACATCACTTTGAAAAGGAGCTTGCTTCGGTGCTATAGACCGAATAATCAAAGCCAAAATTGGCCCTCTCTTCATCCCATTTTAAAATCTCCCTCGAATATTTTAGAGCTGCATCGACACTATCCGGCTGCAATCCTTTCACCACGGAAACATACAATATCTTCCCCGTTACAGAAGAATAGAGCCTCTTGAACTTTGCTGCAATGTAGTGAGCTCCTAAATGACCCAATGAGGGGCTGCTGTTAATGTTGTTGCTGCTCGTGTTGCTACTCGAGCGATGACGACTCATCACTGGACGAAAATCTTCAAACCACTCACACTGATTTAACGGTACCCGTTCTACCTTATCCTCAAATAAATCAAACTTGTTTAGAATCAAGAGGAAGTCCATCTGTTCGAAGGTCGGATGAGTAACGATGCTTTCAAAGAAAGTCCTGGCCAGCAACATCTTGTTATTGAAATACCCATTCCCATCAGCAGAGAACTGATCGTAGTCGCTCAAGGACACGCAGAATATGACCATTCCAACATCTTCAAACATCTCTAACCATTTACAGTTTTCTCCAAGTCCTCTAGCATTTACTCTAATAAGTTGGTACCTAAAAAGCAACGAAATAAAAGAAGGGTTAATCACCAGTCAAACCCCTGAAAGCAAGAAAGGAATATGTCTCAGTGACCCAGAAAACTGAGAATTAGCTGTCAACTCAAGTTCGACAGTACGAAGGAAACAAACAGCATAATCTATGTTACACTGTTAGCTTTAATAACTTCAGTTTTCCAAGCATCTAATCTATTTGCTTGCATAATTTTAACCACACTAATCCGCATGTGAGCTTTGCGATTACAATTAATATTAATAAGCAGCTCAGATCCACTTGATTGTGCAATATACAGGAGAACGTACCTAAGCAAAGAGTCATGCTGATCACTAGTATTGATGGTATCTTCAGATTCTGAGTTGGGAAATGAGAAGTCCACACAAGCAAGCCCATTAGATGAAGTGACACCTTCAGCATGTAGGATGTCTAGATCTGTGGGCTCGTAGTCTATTCTTAATATGTCAACAGCCTGAAAAGCGAATGAAGGCCAGGTCCATTAGATTAAGCAAAAGACAGTACTATGATTACTATCAACCAGTATTGAGTATCATGCAAACAATTTACAAGAGTTAAACAGAGGACACAGAACTTACCCTCTCTAGGAAATAAGTAGCAACACTAGGTAGCATTTCCAATTCCCTTCTCCGCTTGTATGTGGCCTGAATGGCTGAATCATTCCACAATTCCTCAACTAATGGTGCATATTCACGAGTAGCAGCTGGAAAAATGGCTTCCAGATTGCCTGACACCATAGTCTTGAGAAGCCAATCAGAGAACGCTTTCAGCCTCGGACCAACGGAGTAAAGAGTTTTGTCATTGTTCCCTGTTGTTAACCAGCACACAATTTCTCTAAGCAATATATCAATTTCAACATGGTTATTCTGAATGAAACCCTCTCCAAGTACGATGCAGACTAACCAACCTGACTAGTGTAATTATAATATACATAGCTAATCAATCAATGCAAAAGGTGAGCTGAAGCGTAAGAAATTACATTAATTAATAACCTTCTGTCAAATACCAAGTCCTACATAACTTTTGTAACTTGTTTGATATAAATATCTTGTACAAATTGATATCTAGTGCCATTCCTGTATATAATTCAATTTCCCATTCTGAACAACATAAACAGAGGTTATGCACATGCACACATGTATCGAGTCAAAGAAGATATGGAAGAAGTTGTACAATTATATAGACTCATACCATTGGCATCTGTTTGACTGGAAGAACATTTCTTCCTCATCCCATCCAAACATTCTTCTTCAAAACGCTCACGGCCCTCAAGAAGTATACCAAGATAGCCATACACATTACTCTGTATTTTACATTTGATATTTTCACGCTCATCTTCCAAGAAAGGGACAGCTTTATATAGAATCTTGGCCTGCAACAAACATTCATATGTGAATGGTTAGGGTTTATATTTGGTAGAGAATAAGATTTATATTCTGAAATACCAGATATGACTTAGAACTGAAAACTCGGTACAAACTTGTTGGCTAAGAAGTCCATCCCAGTCAAGCCATCTTAATTCAAAGACTCATTGACTATTCTTTTCTAGTAAGTGTGCTTATATGCATGCAATAAATCAATTCAAAATCCCATTTAGATTAACAATACAATTTTTACTTTTAGCAAGTACACTTCAACAATATCAACTGCATATAACTTATAAGGCAGAAAGCTTGAACTAGAACTTGTTTTCTCATTTGAGGTCAATACAAAAACTAGATCTTTAAGAAGCAAGCAAGAAATGTAATTAATTATACACCAAGAAGGTTTTTGCTATTACAGCATCCACAAATCATTATGATTAGGAACCAGACCTCTAGTTCCTACATACATGTGATACACATAGGTTGATGCGGAGATATGATCTATCTCTTGAAACTTGAAACTTGAAACTTGAAACATCAATTGTTCATTCAGCTTCGGAATTTACTATAGATAAGTGATCTTTGCATAAACAGAATAGAAAAGATAAGAAGGAAAAATAATTTCAGATAAAATCAATCACCTGTTTAAATATAGTACTTGTTCCAGAACCATTACATCCAACTAAAAGAATCTTCTGAAGAATTCTCCGCTCAATGTAATCAGGGACAACTCTACTACCCACATAGTTGAAGGATTTTCCACAAGGAGTTGAAGATTTAGAAGGGACTGGTAGTGATAAGGCAGCACAGACAAGCTTTGTTCCAGCCTGAAAAAGTGATTAATAGTAGTCTAAAATACATGAAAACTTAAACAAGCAAACGAAACATAAGAATGCAAGTATTCTCGGAATCCATACCTTGCCCCATATGTATCCTTTAGTATTTTTCTGGCCCTCCTCTTGGTATGACCCATCCTCGTTCACCCAAAAATGTGGGTTACCAGCACATTGAACCCCAGCCAACTGCAATGTTCAACAAAAGGTGTTAATGAACCCTGCATATTAACCAGTTGCAACCTGCAGCAACAATTTCATAAGCCTAGCAAGTCCATCCAACCTGCAACATCCGAAGCTCGACTTTGGTAATTTCCCGGCCATTTATGTAAACTTGTGTGTTCCCATTGCTAGCATTTGCCTTGATGGGACCACCAACACTGAGATGGGGACTAATGATCTTGGAAGGCTTCTGCCCTTCCTGTTAAAATTCGACAACACCACAAAATTTCATAAGGGTGTTAGCACACTGAGGAAACAACAAGAAACAACAAAACAAATCTACGTAAACCATATTCACCTTTCCCCAAAGACCAGAAACTTTATCATACCAATAGTTTCCTGGTTTTAACTTCTTCGGCGGATTAGGGCAGGTTTGTAATAGAACCAGCTCCTCATGACAAAGAGGCTGTCCATTAACACAAATATAATCCGGGGGCAGCTGATTTGCCTCACAAAACTTTTCGGATTTCATCACCTGTCGAACCTCCAAATCATTCAACAGCCGCTTGAGCATTCTAGAGCACTTCCCCAAGCTCCCTCTTTTCGACTCATCAATTGGAAACCCAATACAAGTCACACATTTTCGACCTTCGGGCATCGATCCCATTGCTCTAAGCACACAACTACTACAATACTTAGCATCACAAACAATGCAAACCTCCTTCTCAGTAAACCTCGTCCCCTTCAAACATCGGTAGCACGCCTTCTTCTTCCCTTTGCTCTGAGGCTCCCGCTTCGCCTGCACAACCTCAGCCTCGTCTTCATCAGCCCCGTCATCCGACTCAATGTCCCGAAAAGTCACCACCGGCGGCCGCCGTGGATCATAATCCAATGCCTTACTGGATGAAACACGAGACGACGGATAGTCCAAGCTCAAAACCGACTCCGTGGAGACCCAGTCCAGCTCAGGTTCTGGCCGATTCGAATCACTGTTGAAGTCCATACTCTCCTTCCCGTCACCAATCACATCGGAAAACTCACCCGACCTGTTATTCAACCCGTTCGAAAACTCCGACGGGCGGGAGCTGCTCAATTCACCGGACAACGCACACCCAGCCACACTCTCCACACCAGTCTCCTCAAATCCAATCAGCGACGTCGGTGAAACAGTCGATACAGAACCTTCCAACTCCTTCGTGTAATCCTCGCTGCCCCGATCAAAAACGGAAGTCGGAGACACCGTCGAGTTCGACGCCTTGAGCTCTTTAGAGAACGTTGCGGGCGCAAGCACCGGCTGGACCACCGGCAAGGTGAGCTTCTCGGGCAGCGCAACCCCTCCGACCACCGCCGCCACTGGAATTCTGTCGACGTTGATCGGAACCGCCCGAGGAAGATCGTAACTGACCGCAGGACCCTTGTACTCTATCGCAAACGAGTACTGGGCGCCGTCGTCGGCGCCGGAAGGCATTTTGAGGGCAGAATCGAGCTCGGAAACCCTAATTCGAACGAGAGAAGCACAGAATCATCTGGAAATTCAGCTCGGGATTCTGAGATTGCAAATTCAGAAGGCAATGGCTCGGTGGGGGCTTGATTTGAGGAAATGGATTGCAGAAAAATGGAGGAGGAGTGGAAAGAGTGGAAATTGGAGGGGATGTGGGTAGCGTTTGGGGAGAAGGAAAATGTGATGGGAAAGTGAGGGAAAGTGACTGGGCGGAGAAGTGAAGAAAAATACAGCGAGCTGGTTTTGTTGGATTGGAATCTTTTTTGTTACTTTTTTTCTTTCTTTTTGGTGCTTTTTTGGGTTGGTGGGGAGGCGTTGTGGGGTCCAGTTTTGGGGTGCTTTTGTCTTTTTGTGAAGTGGTGATGGTATCGGAGAGGACCACGGAGGGTATTATGGACTTTTTATTTTTTATTGTGCCGATGTCGTCTGCTTTGGCGGAGTTGCAGGCAATCAGATTTGGGGGCGTGGAACTGGATTTTGGATTCTGGGAGTTCCAGTTGAAATTAATGAACTCGCCAGGAATAAAATCTCGTACTCTAACAATAATGGGCTGCGTTTTCTTCTGGTGCATCCATTTTTACGATTATGGATCAAGGTTATAAAAGATGTTAAGCGATAGTAATGCGGCTGAGTGCGACGAATTTAAGTAATTTTATTATATATTATACAAATAAATTTAGTCATATTTAAAAAAAATATACACACAATTTTATTGGGATATTTAAATTATAAAATAAAACGACATATTAATTATAAAGTATTAGAACATATTAAAAATATAGGGAACAAACAAATAATGAGTATTCATATAAGTATTTAACAAGTCATACATTTTATTGAAAAATTAAAATCCAAAATGAAAGTTATCGATTTTTTATATAAGTGAGAGTCGCAACCTAGGCGGGCTAGGTGGACGCCTAAGCGGGTCTAGGCGCACTTTCTTAATTTTCAAAAGCCTAAAGACTATCGGGTAGTAACTAGCCGCTAGCGCCTAGGCGGGAATTTTTAAAACAATGTTAGGGATAGAGTAGTGTCCATGAGGAGTCCTAATTTTAAGAATAGTTACCTTGGTATTTCTCATATAAAATTACACAAGTTATCATTACATTTAATGGATTAGTTCCTATATTAATATTTCATAATTTTTAAAATCTAGTAGATAAATGTTACATCAATTTTTTTTAACAAATGATATTATTTACAATAATGATGGGGGAATGGGCTAAGTTTTATAATAAGCTAGCAATAATGTGGATGTTACACCATTTAGGGCCAGTTTGGGATTGCTGTGCTTTTGAAAAGAAAAAAAAAATAGTTCTGTTTTGCTTTAACAATAATCAATTGTAAAGTAAAGCAGATGAGCATTTGATTAACTGTACTATTGGTAAAATTTAATGTACAAGTGATATAATTTTTTTTTCAACAAACAGTATTAGATATATCTACACTAAGGGGGAGGGGTGGGCTTAGCCTCGCAATGTGCTAGCAACAATGTGGTTGAAATTCGCCTTTGGTGAGAATCGAACCAAAGACCTCTCACTTACAAGTGAAGAGGAATACCACTAGACCGTAGTACTAGGTGGCACAAGTGACATAATTATATACAATGACAAAATGGATATAGTAGTATGAGTGGGGGTGACGATAGCAATGGTGGGGACAATGGTAATGGTGGTGGTTGCAGTGGCGGTGCAGTTGTGGTTGTGGTGGCAGTGGTGGTGGTTGCAGTTGTGGTGAGGGTATTGGTGGTAAAGGTGGCGGTCATGATAGTGGTGACAATTGTGGTAGTGGCAGTTGTGGTTGTGGTGGCAGTGGTGGCAGTTATGGTTATGGTGTTGGTGGCGGGCCAGTGACAATGGTGGTAGTGACGGTTGTTGTGGTCACAGTAGTGGAGGCTGTGGTTATGGTGGCAGCGGTGGCAACATTGGTGGTCGGAGGTGGTAGTGGTCACATTATTCTCTAAGAGATAAAATGTGTGTAGAAAGGTAAATATGTCATTTCAAAAAATTAACGAAGGTATCACAATATTGAAAATATTTATTAAATGCTCAACTCAGTTTTTTATTAAAACTTTTAAAAGCATCATACACACTACTTTTAAAAGCTGCTATTTGAAGATCATTGCTTTTAAAATAAGCAAGATATTTTACTTATGACGTGCCATACATTTGGTATGTCTTGTGATCCTAATTTGAGGATGTACCAACCCACTAGGACATTGGCGGACATTGGCAGCAGTTATGTTGTCCCTAATTTCATGGGTCCTTTGTGACTCCTTTTTAGTTTTTTGACACATATTCTTCAACTTAACTTTGAATCTAACACTATTAACTTTTTATATAATTAAATAATACAATAAAACTGAAAATTTAACAAACAAACAAAAAACAACAGCAACCTTCTCAACAACCCTAGCCCTGCAGAAACCAAAACCAATTTTTCCCACCATTCAAGTCGGCTGCAATTGCTCACCTCCGGCGAAGCTCATTTTTTTTCTCTTTTTATCTCTACCTTCTTCTCTATAGATATCCTCCGACGAAGCATTGATTAGATATCCTCTTTTGCATCCCAAATACCAAATTTTGATAAAATATATGTTCCTTGACGTGTTGAACTGATCACGATCTAGTGCGGAACTTGGAGAGAGAGAGAGAGCGAAGGGAAGCTTTGCCGGAAGTAAGGAGGAGTGACGGCGGTGATGGGTTTGTGTGGTGCTCGGGAATTTTATTTCACTATTGGTTTTTGTAAATATTTAAGTTTTTAAAGTTATAAGTAAGGATTTTATGAAAGTTTAATAAAAAGTTGAAAACCTATTAGATATTTAGGAACAAAATTGCAAGATAGGAAGTGGGGATTCTCATTTCTCCTAAGGATTTTTTTTTCTTCAACCAGTGTGTTCCGGATTACAAAATATTTTGATATTTCATAGGAGATGTATCACAATTTGCATTGTGGTGTTTTCATTTTTTGTAGTAATGCTACACATACCACATTTTGTAAACTATATTTGAATCACCTCTTTTTTATAGAGCTAATATCCACCAATCCAAGTAGGTCCGATCTCTATTTAAAAAATAATAGAAATGTGATATACAACATGTGATATAAGTGTAGCATGTTTGTTTCACTTTTGATTGTCAGGTGGTTGATAAAATTTTTTTTTTTTTTGAAAAGCAACGATATTTGATATTTCATTAATAATCTCCAAGGTTCTAAAAGACATTAGGAACTAGTCAGGGGACGGGCTATGGCCTAGTGCCTAGGCGGACTAGGCAGATTTAAGTAAATCTATTATATTTCGTGTAAATAAGTGTCTATTTATACTTTAAATATACATAATTTCATCATAAACTACAAAATAGAATGACATATATATTATGAAGTATTGGAACATAATGAAAACATAGGGAACAAGAATATAATGTGTGTTCATTTAAGTATGCAACAAGTCTCTTATAATTTATTGAAAAAAATAAAATGCAAACTCAAAGTTATCTATTTTCTGTTTAAGTGAGTCATGACCAAGGCGAGTGTCTAGGCGGGTCTGGACGGGCTAGTCGGTTGCCTAGGCGGGCTCCTTGGCAGGTCTAGGAGCCCTTTCTTAATTTTCAAACACCTAGACATTAATCGGGGCGATGGCCAGCAGCCTAGCGCCTAGGTGGCGCTAGGTGGGAAATTTTGAAATAGTGGTAACAGATAAACTTAAGTATGCTTTTTACAACTCAAAATCAACTTTCAGCGAACAAATCGTCAACTCTCGATAACCTGCCCAATGTGTTCTTCCAGCGCTTCATAGTCTTTAATTGGTCTTTATCATAGACCTGTAAAACTGCTCATCAAGAAACGTCTCCCAAGTCGTGTTCCAACGAGATGACTTCATTTCTCTTTTGCAGTTCAACATTCAGTGAACAAATGCATAAACAATCTCATAAACTGTGTAACAAATCAACCTTATGTTCAAGCCTTTTACAACCCAACATCCAAAAAACCGAGACTTCAAAAAAGGCACATCCTTTTTCAAGATGAGTTTCCGTTTGTGGTTTTCACGTTGAATTTGACTTATGTTGTGGTAAATATGATTTTTATTTCAATTTGAATAAAGCAATTTTTTTGACAAAAAAAATATTTCTTTCAAAAGAAACAATGATTCATAATTTGAAATTTGAAATTTCTCTTGCATTCCTACGTGGATTGACGTCACTCATGGGGGCCACATCCACAAAAGTGACGAAGATCAACCTTATCTTGAGTAGTAGACACTTATGGTCAAGGGGAGGCTGAAATGTCTCTGTAAGTCTTTTCGGTTCCAAAAGAGATGGATAACTGTAGCTTGTCGCTAGTTGTTCCCTTTATATATATATATATATATAATAATAAATAAATAATAATAATAATAATAATAATAATAACAACCCTTATCATGAGTAGTAGACACTTTTGGACATGTAAATTTATGTGTTATTTTCTTATTACAAGCGATATTGCACATTAATCTACACTAAGGAAAGACGAATAGTTTAAACTTTAAAAACAGTGAGTTGAAGAGAAACCCTAACCACCAAGGCAATTCACCGTTTGTCACTTGGCCTGCTCTCGGACGTGTGTAGAAATATTTGTTGCATGACAAAGCAACCGCAGTTTCTGGTTGACAACTGCATTCAAAAACTGCTTTGTGATATAAGATGTTCGGTTTTGGGTGGAGGGTTGCATACATATGACCTTAGGATTAGATATCAGATACTCCAAGCTAGTAATTCTGTTTTTGACTTTCAAAAGAAGTTAAAAAAAAAAATTAAAAAAAAAACAGAAAAAATATAAAAACAAAACTCTACAGTGAATCAAAATATGTAGTAAAGCTCTCTTATGATTATTTCACGGAGATTTATTTCCATATGAGAAGATTATTTCCAAGCTGATCGATAGTGGAACTATTCGAATTTTCACATATATATAATATATATGCCTTACAAAGATGTATTGTAATATTTCAACTTCTTCTTGTACTTTCAATTGGGATATCAGTCTCTACTTTATCTCGAGAAGGATCTGGATTGCTTGCAGCTTCCACATTCTCCAGTTTTGAGACGCGAAACACAGCCAAGTGTTCATCTCCTACAACAAATTAGGCAGTTCAACATCAAAACATGAACAATTCCGTTTGCCAACAGAACATACTAGCAGTCTACAATTTAAGTAACACCGTTCAACTAGGTTAATTTTAATGAAAAGGGCCACAAGAAAGACAAGAAACATCAGACAGTCGATCTTCACCCTTGCACTAGGTTTCTTATTTACTCCACTTATATCAATCCATGAAAATCTGAAAGAGAAAAAAAGGGTTAATGTACGTACCAAACGCAAGACAGGATCCAGGTGGCACAGTGGCAACAACTCCTGCGCTCAACCGTTTGTCGTCGATGAACGTCCCATTTGTGCTGTCCAAATCTGTTACCAATAGCTTCCCTTCTTTCTTTTGAATGCGAGCATGCACACCAGATACCATAAAGAAAGTTGGTTCCGGATATTCTTCAATACTAATCTGTTGGAAGTTCAAATAAAAACATAATTTCAAAGTTTGTGTGCTGCTTGCTGTTTTCTCTCATGCTTCCTGCAACTACCAAAATTAAATGCCTCTTCTGTGCTAGCCAAATTTGTGGATTGCAACCACTGGAATATATTCTAGAGTGTGTGTGCAAAAGGTCTAAAGCTGCTGTACTTGTTTTCAAGGATGTAAAGTCTTTGAACACCTTCATTTATTTTGCATGCGTTAGTCTTTGTTTGTTTTAAACAATAGTTGTTAAATATGACTTTTGCATGGGTAGCATTCAATGCTATGTTTAGAAAGTCTTTGTAAAATCTCTATAAGAGTGATAGTGAGAGTGAGAGGTGTGATATGGTGAGAAAACTTATCATCCACATATTTTGGTATTGAGTTAGTAAACTTTTCAATACCAACACATTATATACTAATGCCAGTTGAATCCTGTACTGTTTAGCAATAGTAAAAGGATGGAAATGCCCCTTGATTTTTGCTCTGTTTCTCTTGCTGTTTTCACGTTTGTACAGTCGAACGACTGTTTTACCCATTCACTCCACGCGTCCATCATCCAGTCACCCTCTATTTGGGTTGTGTCTTCTGGAATTTTCTGTTTGTTCCCTTATTTTGTTTGACTGTTGCTCTTCCCGTCTACCCATGTACAGCTGTTGGGAAAACAAAAAAAATATTAAAAAAATGTGATTAAAACAGGGCCACGTGGGATTTTTCTTGGTTTCCCTTGCCGCTTGCTCTTTTGTGCAGTCCAGTGACTGTTTAGTCATCTACCCGCTTTCTCTTTCGTCCGTCTTCTCGATTTTTCTCTTCGTATTTGCTGCTTTCTCACGGATTTCCCTTATCTTCCTCTCGAACTCGCCCTTTCTCGCTCTCAGTTTTTGGTGCCTGGTGGATTCCGGCTAGCTCCGCAGCGGTTAAACCATAGAAATCTTCATTCATCGGGTCTCTATTTCGATTCCTTGGTGTGCTGGTCAAAATACCAAACTTTCCAGGTTCGAAACCAAAAAGCATATTTGCAAATGGATTTCCTCGCTTTTACAGATTAGTTTTGTGTTTGATGCATGTTCATTTTTTTCTTTTTAGTAATTTTGGTTATCTGCTTTGTAATATTTGTTCTTCATTTTTATTAGATTTCCAGGTTTTTTTTTATGGGTTTTTTTGTTCTGCTGAAATTACGTTTGAAGCCTGCGAAGACATCCTGTGTTTAAGGTGAGTGGTTTTGAAATTCCATGGTTTTGATTCTACTTGCGGCCTGAGGTGTGATTTTAGATTTGAAATTTCCAAGCTTTTTTATTAATCATAACCCAGATTAATTAACTATAATTATTATTGTTATTATTGTTATTATTATTATTTTCCGGTTATGTAGCTGAAGTGGCTAAAGTTAAGAAAGAACAATTGTGGGTTAAAGTCTTCATATTTGAAAGTTGAATCTCAGCCTTTGAAAGGCTTTGTGAATGCGTCCTCGCGCGTGCACCAGACCTTCATAGCAATTTGGGGTGAGTCTTCGCGTGTACATGTTACTTTGTTTCAGTTTGTTCATTTTCTTTAGCATTTTTGTGCAATTTTTTTGGAAGCCTAAATGATTCAAAATTGAAATTTATGTAAGGATACGAGATACGCCATTGATTCAGTTGTGACGCACGACGGGGTGAAGTTTCCGCGCTGGGCGCTGTCTGATCTGTCGTCGTTTCAGCAGAACTTTGGAGGAGATGCTTATGACAAGGTAATTTTGGAGCTGGGGAAATGTTTACTCTTTGTTGGGTTTATGGCATGGTAAAACAATTAGACGAAGGTCTGTCGTTTGCAGAAATGGATATTAGGGGGAGAGAGAAACGGAAGAGCAGGGGTGGAAGAGAAAAATGGCTGGGCTCTTTTGCACTATTTTATTTATTTATTTGAGGTTTTGTGACAAGGGAGGTTGTGGTCTGGTAACATGGCTTAAACAAAAGCAGAAACCATGATGTCTATGAACTTTATCCAACTCTTTGCTCTTTGTTCCAGTTCTTCTGCGAGGGGTGTGTCGGGCTTTTATACATAGAAAGGCAAATGCTTTTTCTTTGTTATCTGTTTTAAAGTACCAGGACTAACAACTATTTTTTCTTTTGTGCTGGACTTTTTGATCCGTTCAATTATGTATCCCTTACTGAAATTTGGTCTATTACACATAGACATAATGATGGAGGTAAACAAGATGATTACAATAGTTATGTTCATCCGTTCAAATTGAAGTATAGTTATCTAATTATTACAGTTTAATAGCATTATCTTATTGCTTAGTTTGTGTTGTCCATTCTCTTATTTGCTTAAGTTTGAATTACCCGGCAGAAAAGATGGATTCATTTCTTTGGAGAACCTGCTGTTCTTTGCGAAGAAATTTTCGGTAAGATTCCTACATTGATATGTAACTAGAAAGTTTGAAACAACAAGAAATACGTTTCGCATACTCCCAACATAACAAGAAACTATGAAGCTTGATGTACATGTGTTATTATGGCTAATGTGCTCGACTGATATATACTTAATGTTCCAACCATGTTAAGCTGTCTAAATATTTTTATTTATGTTGTTGCAGAACATCTTTCCAGTATCTATTGAAAAAGCATGGAGGAAAGCAAGCTGCTTGGGAATATCCTTTCGTTGTTGCTTGGGAATAAGTAAGATGGAAACAATATTTTTTACCAGTGTATGTGAATGTCGATTGTCGAAGATTTGAAAGTTGCTAGGTTGGTGAAAATCTGAAAATTGACCCAATTTTGTACAATGTATTAGTTTAAGAACAATAAACACGCATCCACACACGCCCATATATGCACTCCAAAAGTAAACGAGTTGGAAATGTTTCGTAATATTTTGCTCTGAATCTTCTTTGGCATGCATAAGATTTACCATTCCTTTTTAAATAACTTTTAAAATCAGCTCCAGTCCATGTTTGCTTAACTATGTAGTTTTGTGGTTAGAGAAGAAATGTTAAATTTCAGGATCTTGCTGCTGATCCTGTTCAGATCTGCATGAATATTCTTGGGTCATATATTATAAGTCGTGAATAAATTGCATTGGTTGCATTAGCATTGGTAAATCAATTTTTTACTCGAACATTATTTATGAAGATTGCAGTTTCATAATCTTTCATATAATTTTCAACCCCGCAGCAACGCGCGGGTACAAATTCTAGTCTTAACTAATTACCTCCGTATTACTACATTAAGTTTACTGTTTGGGACTTCAAATTTACAGGAGCCGAATAATTTCATGCCAAGTTACCTTTGGGACAAGGACGTTATCGCTAATATGTTCAAAATTTAAAATTTCAAAGTATTGTTTCTGTTCATTAACCATGATCTGTACAAAATTCAAAAGCATTGTTTCTGTTTGGTGTGTTTTATTCTGATTGGGGTACAATTTGTAATACGTGATAAGATCAAAATCTCTAAGTCCTTAATTAACCAGCAAATAACACAGAGGATATAGAGGAAGATGGAAGGAAGAGAGAGATAGCAGAGTGCTCTCGCGCAAACTCGCTTAACTTCAGAGTTCCGATGGAATCCGAAGCCAGTGAGCTCCCAAAAGGCCTCGTGCTAGGTAGGGATGAGAATATACATATAAGGATCACTCCCCTGGGCGATGTAGGATCTAACAATCGTCACATCTCAGCCCGAGGTCCACCACATCCCAGGCCCGCTCCACCACCGTAGCATGATATTGTCCGCTTTGGGCCCTAACTACCCCCTCATGGTTTTGTTTCTAGGAACTCACACGAAAACTTCCTAGTGGATCACCTATCATGGGAGTGCTTTCGCGCGCTACTCGCTTAACTTCGGAGTGCCGATGAACTCCGAAGCCAATGAGCAGCTAAAAAGCCTCGTGCTAGGTAGGGATAGGAATATACATATAAGGATCACTCCCCTGGGCGTTGTGGGATTTAACAATCCACCCCTTTAGGGGCCCGACGTCCTCGTCGGCACACTCACGGACAGGGTTAGGCTATGATACCAAATTGTCACATCCCGACCCAGGGTCCACCACATCCCAGGCCCACTCCACCACCGTAGCACGATATTGTCCGCTTTGGGCCCCAACTACGCCCTCACAGTTTTGTGTCTGGGAACTCATACGAGAACTTCCCAGTGGTTCGACCTGTTCTTAGAGTTAAAATAAAATTTAATATCTAACCTAGTGTATGTCAATGTTTTTTTTTTTTGTTTTTTTTTGTTGAGAGAAAGGGTAAATATATTACCAACAAAGAAACATTACACAATAAGAAAAGTTGGACCCTTAAAACACACATTATATAGCTCAAAGAAAGCTTTGGAACCCTACACAAATACACCACACAACGAAAAAAACCCTAATTCACACCAACTACTGTAGCAGTTCCTCCTGCCGCCGAAACTCCCCACAACGAATCAAAGCCATCTCCACCACAAGGACCTGCCATCACACCATATCGAGTCCCAGAGTTGAGGAAGAAAAAAACCGCTCCACCCTCCACGAACCACCAAAATGATCGCCGCCATAGAACAAAGGAAGCCCGTGGGAAGAGATCCCACGAACGATAGCGCCAACAAGGGCGAACACTGGGAAAACCTACAAAGGCCAACAAAGGTGGTGGTGCGAACACGCAAGCGAACTACACACCTTCCCATAGAAAAGCGACGAATCATGGTTAAAACTGGCGGAATGGAAATTAGGATTGGAGGAAAGAAAATGGTGCCAAGTGATGAAGATGGTACAGGGGAAATGACCGAATGAGATAGAGGAAACGGGTGAACGAGATTTGAGGCTCGGGATGATGAAAACAGAGGCAAAAAAAGTACTAGGAAGATGCGATCGTCGGAAGATCTGGACGGAAACGGGGCTGGGATTATTGCAAAAATAAGTAGGAGAAAGAAAAAGAAAAAGACAAGGGAAAGTCAGCCACCGGTCTTGCCATGGCAAGAGCCAGCAGCGACTTAGAAAATCGAAAACAAAGTCACTAACTCTGCCGATGAGACAGGCCCCCACAGAGGAGAGAAAAGCTTCCCAATGTATTTTTTGTAATGTTTCGTTAAACTATTATGTGTAAGCTAAAAAATACAAATGTGCAGAAACAAAATCTGCACTTTTTATTTTTCATGTAAAAACAATGTGTCGAGAAGGGCTCATTAGAGCTTTGACCGCCAAAAACTCAAGAAAAATGTTTATAGCTTAAACCATTTAAGAGGAGCTAAATACCAAAATCTAAAATTAAGCTTTTTACATGACAACTAGCTCTTAGTCTAATTATTCTTCTCCTCTTAAAATTAAATCTAAAATTCGAATTCTCCTTTGCCTCATTCATTGATTCATTGCTTCATTTGGTCTCCTACACTAGCAGCCATAACATTGAAATAGGATAACACATTTACCACGGTTCAAAATAACGCCATGACTTTAATGCTACATAACATTTAGTGTTACATGTGTTTTAATGCTACTTACCGTTAAAACAAAGATTGCAAAAAAGTAAAACAAAACGAAGATTGCGAGAAAAAGTAGAACAAAAAACCAATACAAAATACTCCATTCAACATCCAAATGTTGGAAATAAACCACATTCACAAAGAATATTTTCTTTTTGATTCAACATTCTCAATGACATAATAATAAAAGCAAAAATAACAACTATACAAGTTTTGGTGTTTCACACTTAAAAGTAGGTCATTGTTAAGTTTAAGACCTTCTAATTAATCATACAACGTTTCTTTCGAAAAATAAATGTTATTACTACTCCATCAAGGATGGAACTCAAAGATTCTATTTACATAACCATGGCATCACATTAGTGTCTGGTTATGTTTATATATCAGTTCAGTCTCCAGCAGCCATGTAGCAGCAGCTCCTGTATAGTGAATGCGAAACAAAGCAAATCCGCTTTTGATCGAAAACCATAGAACTTGGTTGTAACTGAAACCGTGGAATACTTGATTTATCCCTTAATGGAGATGCTTCCGGGAAATTGAAAGAACCCTTCAATTCGTTGCACATTCCATGCCTGCTTCGAACGGTACGAGCAGAAAGCAATACAATGCGCTAGCTGCAGCTTCACTCTCCTGCAAACACAAACACAAAATCAAATTAACTACTTCACTGAACGTATCAAATAGCTTCTCGGAGTGAAGGGATAAACATATAGGCATTCATTTAATCACTGGAACAAAGCCAGAAAGT
>JAOTRO020000003.1:1323862-1334720 GCA_028566515.2 Pyracantha coccinea | reverse complement strand
TTCATCCTAAGATCAAGCCCCGACGGCCCTCTGGATCAACAACCCATCAACAAATCCATACCTTACGAAGATAGAATTAGAGGATCAAATTCGAGAGAGATTGTAACCCTAACAGAAAATCAATACGAATATTATTTTGTACACGTGTTCTTGTCTCATTCGTTTCAGGAACATTCCGTGTTTACAGAATCCCTCAAATCACTGCTACGACCCCACGAGGGAAATACCACACCACCATCTGATGATCTTGCATCGTTGACAAAAAAAACCTTGTTATAAGTCACCTTTAACAAATGTCGAGCTTCCTCATAATCCTTCCCAAACGCACAAACGACAAAATGACCAACTCATATTTCAACAACAATTGTTACTTTAAAATTTGGGTTGAGCAGTTTGTCATAACTACTTAAAAAAAGCTCTTCCTGAAAAGGAAAGAGTGACCACAACCTCAACCATAAAGGCATTCCTCGATAAAGCGGGAGTGTGACAACTTCTAGAAACATGAAAAGAAGGAGAGAGAAGGATAGCCTCCAACCCCAAGGTTGGGTTTGGCGGTGGTAATTTTTTTTTCTTTGATTTCTTTCTAAAAAACAAGAGTATTGATTTTTGTATAAGATAAAACTTTCATTCCTTTCTTAGGGATGAACTCATTTTTCTACTTGCAAATAACGTATATTCACACTAAATTTTGAATCATAGGAACTCCCAATTTTTTAATCTTCATTTGAAGATCATATCTACAAAAAATCATTTCAATTGAAGATCGTTTAGTCAATCAAATGTATAAAAAAAAAATCAACAATGTAGGTTAAAGTAGCATGTTTAGGATGAACTATTGATTTATTTGATATATTGGATGATTAAACAATTTCTTATTTGAGTGATTTTTTGTAACGATGATCTTTAAATGAAGATTACGAGATTTAAAGTTCTAATTATAAAAATATTACGGTAAAAATCTGTTATTTGCAAGTGGAAGAATAAGAGAAATGCTTTCGTATATTGACGCATGAAAGTAGATTGGCGGGTCAAGGCCTTCATGACATGGATGGATGGTGAGAAATTTGGGGACTGGTTAAGGTAAAATTGTACTTGACAAAATCTTTTATTTATATATGTATTTGTTTATTTAAATTGAAGTACTTAATACAATCACTTATTGACAATCAAATAGATTGTTGAATAGAAGCATGATTAGAGCACTTTCGTCCAAAAAAAAAAGAAGCATGACGAGAGACACTCTAACTTAATTCAAAATAAAAAAAATAAAATCAATTCTAATTAATTAGACAAACAAACCTAAATCCAAAAGAACAAGTAACTTAAATATTATTTTCTCATAAAAGCTGGAAAATAAAATATAATCGCCTAGTTTAACCAATCTCAAATGCTTGTTTATTCTTCTATTCTGTAAAACAAACAAAATAAATCATGACATTTAGATTGATTAAAAAAGATACATAAGTATATGAATAATAATAATTTTTTTATAAAAAATAATATTAGTTATTAAGAAGAAGAAGAACAGTAAGATTGAACGTACTAAAACATTATAAACACGATTGATTTCTATCACTGCAGTAAGATTATAAGATGAAATAATAAAATGGAAGTGCGGAAATTGATTCACAAAAATAATAAATTAAGAGATTTTTACTACAATGCCCCGACAAGAGTCTGATTTTTCAACTTTTTGGTACACTGCGGGGTTCCTCCCTCTCCCGAATAAAGCCCCGAAGCCCAACCGACTCTAACGAAAGCAGCTGTCCGATTTTAGTTTAATTTCCCGCCGATACGCTCGCACCCTTCATCTACAATCTTCACTTCACCTTATCGCTCCAATAATTTTCCGTTTGTTTCTCGAGAAAATTCCGATTTCTCTAAATAGAAAAACAACGATTACCCCAGTTTCCCACCGTCAGATAACCCAATCGCAATGTTCCCGAACAACGCAGCGCGACGGAGACTGGCTTCTGTGCTGCGGCCATGGCTCCGGGAGGAGCCCGACCTCGATCTTAAATTAGGGGTTATCAATTCCCACGCGGTTGCCAGGAACCTCCGGTTCGACACTGCGGCTCTCAACGAGCTCTTCGACGAATCGGCCGAGTTTTCCTTCTCAGAGGTCACTGTCGAACACTTGAGCGTTCGGTTCTCGAACTGGCTCGTCCCTGCCTTCTCAATCGAATTTCATGGCATCAATGTGGAACTAGCAGTTCGGTAAGTCACTGCTTCTGCTTTTTTCTGTGTTCAATTTTCCTCTTTTTATTTTTTTTTTATTTTTTAATTTCTTTGCATTATTTGGTTTTTGCAAGTTTTATTTTTTTATTTATTTTTGGGTTTTTCTTTGATAGGGAGGATCAAAATTTAAAGCGAAAACCGAGGGAGGAATATGCAGAAGATGTGAAGAAGAAGAAGCTTTCGGAGATAGATCCCGAGGTAGGCATTGTTGTTGCTAAATGCAAATGTTGAATTTCAAGTTTTTTGTTTGTTAATGTTCTCTCTTTTAGTTGGGTGAAGAGTACTTGTTTTGCTTACTTGATTGGTGATTCCCAAATGTCAAACCCCGGGAATTTTCGCTTGATTTTCAGGGTAGTGCTTTACATGGTGTTTTTGAAAAGCTTGTGGCCACTTCTACTCCAACAAAAAGTTTTAAAGACACCCTTTGGAATCTCTTACTGAAACACTGTCAGCTTCGAGTGCTCGATATCAATGTACAAGTTAAGGTTCCCATCTTAAATGATTCACTTGTTTGTGTGTTCGACATAAGAGATATCAATGCAGATCCTCAGTATCTTGATCACAGGTGTCTTCTTCGAGGTCTATTTGGTGCACTCTTTCTACCTTTGAAAGAGAGCTCTTTTCTTATAGCAGGCAGTAGTTTTGAGGTGGGGTTCAAGAGAGAAAATCAGCTCAAAAACGTGTTGTTATTGATTGATTTGTGCACTTGCATTAGATTAAATAATTTTCAGCTCGTGGATGTAAATCTTCAATTTCCAGAAGTACGTTGTACATTTTCACCGGATGACATTTATTGGTATTCAGCATTGGGTAGATTGTCATCCCAAGAATCTCGTTCTGCTAGAAATGGTGTCCAACTATGGAAACTAGCTGCAAGAAGTATGGACAACTGGACTTCAGGTTCTAGATGGTCGTTGCAAAAATTAGTTGGTCTTGTTTGTTTATGGCTACGTTATGCTAATGCTTACGAGCAGTTATTGTTAGCAATTGGATATTCTGATGATCACTCATTGAAGAGATCAGCTACTAGAATTTCTCAGGACAAGATGTTTTTGGCTTCTGTAAAGAACCAATGCAAGGTGATATTTGATATAGAGAAAAAGTTGCCGGCTGAAGCCATTGTACAGGCATGGAGAATCGCCCGTCATAGAGCAGCATCAAATGCTCAATCTACCAAAGATAGGTTAAAAAAATCCTCCGTGATTACTCACTTCAACTTCCCTCTCAAGATCCTTCTGGTACTAGCCTGTACCTGGAGAGTTCTGTGCAAGATATTCCACTTTATCATACACTTGTTAACTTTTAGGAAAGTATTGGACAAAGAGCCAGACAATGCAAATTTGGATATTGTTTCTGGAGGTCCGTGTAAAGATTTTTGCTTCATCGTGATCTTTGGAAATGTTCTAATCACTATTTCTCATATAAATGAAGTTCAAATCTCAGTAAATAAACAATTAGAATCACATATTGGAATCTCTTGTTCAGATTTCCTTTCATTTCGTCTTTCAGTTGATTCGCTGTTCTTAAAATATGTAGAAGACATGTGGGAACAGTCTGTACTTATTTCATGTGGGCAGTTGAAGGTTAGATCCTCATCTCTTTCGAAAGCTTCTGTTAGAGAAATCATTTCAAATGTGGAAGAACATTGGAAGGAGAGTAATGATGATTTGAAGAATATTCTGTGGGGTGAGCCAGCACAAACTTTTCCCCTTTCAGAAACTTACGAAACTGCTTATGCTGATCATGCGGAAGGTGCTTGTGCCTCATTTTTGAAAACATTTCTTGGAGACATGTGGTTGAACTGGAAAAGATCCTGCAAAAAAATTGAAAAAAGTGAGATTCAGTACTTTGAAAACCCATTCCTTCTCTGTGAAATAAAAAACTGGACATATCCAGACCTCAAAAACTCGGAGTCTGGGTTTTCGAAGTTGTTTTTGACTATGGGAAAGTTGAATCTAGTTTTGGGATGTCCCTCCATACTATCAGTATCTCTGCTCTTAAAGCAAATACAACATGCTTTATGCTGGACGGAGGACAATGGTCAGTCAGGGGTTCTGCCACATTCTCCAAGAGCTAGTAATGATAGCATTTACAAGCACTATGCTAATAGATTGGAAATGGCATTGCTTAAGACGCTTCCAGAGAAACATGTTCAACTAGGGATATTTGCAGCTGGTCCTCACATCCGTATGTCATTGGGAAAGAGTTTTGATGGTGGCAGCAAAGACATAAATCATCAAGTGAGTCAGGAGGATTTTCACCTTGCATTGGATGTGCACAGCATAGAGGCTGCAGTATGGCCAACCTCACAATTTGATCTGGCATCATTTGTTGCACGCTCAGGAGCTGATGATGTAGAAACAAAGTGCCTCAGGTTGGAAAAGCCTCTTGCAGTTGATAAATTTAAATCATATAATGGGAAGTATCAATCCCAGGGGTCAGTTTCTCTTGGTTTTTATTTACGCGTTGATGGTTTAGATGCTTACCTGATCGACTCAGCAGGAAAAAAACAAAGTGACATTTTAGTTCTGAAGCCAATGACTGTGTGGATGTCATCCTTAAGGTAGGATTTTCTTGCTGTGTTTCACTCTATATCTGTTCTCCTGGAGGTTTGATAGCTTAATTGCACGTGCTATTTTCTCCAATATTTCAGAGAGGTTAAAACGATTGTTGCCTTATTGAAATTTTCAACTTAGTTTTCATTTGATCTGCGTTTTCTAAACCCTTTACCCTTCACAGAGAGCGTAAATTCCTATGGTTTTCGTGAACTTCATTTAGGCTTAATATTTTGCTCATTGGTTTTTAAGTGTATTCTTGTCACATTCTTTATTAGGATGACCTTCATATTCTCAAGTGCATTGAGAATTTTATTGACTGAGTAAATCTTCATTTGAGTCTGTCCTCTTTTAGTATTCTTTTCACGTTTCCAATTTTTTTGGGAAATGAAATTTTTTTTTCTTCTTTTCTTCTCCTTATTCCTTTTCTTAGCATGTGGTTCTAAAGATCATAAGAAATGAGATGCAAAACAGAACCTTCTCTTCCCCCCATTTACTCCCACCCTTCAAACCCAGAACAGAATACAACTGCATTGCATATTGACAAAATTATCTGTCTCGTCCTGATAGTAAGAATTATTTTATTGTGCAGGGAGTATGCTCATTCATTTAGCACAAATTTTGTTGCTCTCTCAGCAGTTTTCTATGGGACGGCTGAAGGATTCACTATTTTGTCATATACCGATGAGATTTATGTTTTCCTTCAGGTGATTCTATTTGTCTTCTGCCTATCCAAAATCAATAACTTTTGTTTCGTTTTTTAGGCATGATGTTATTGTTTATTAATACTTTTAATAAATCTTTATGATACAGTTTCCCCCTGTTGGTGATCTTAATGCATGGCAATTTGATTTGATACCATTTTTGACTGAGAATATTCTCTCTGACAGGTGCTTGCCAATTTATCCTCTGCAATGTCATATTCATTTAGCAGTTTTGCAGCTCTAAGTTACTCGCCTTTTAAGTTTGCAATACAAGAATTTGCTTTTCCTGAATCTGAGAATATGGAGACAACTGTACATGGAGCTCCCTTCAATTATAGCAGTTTCCTAGTTGCATTTAATGGGTCCTTCAAACTCAAGTCTATCGACATCATTCTTCACAAGTCAAGGATCAGTGGTAATCTGAAGAGTTGTATAGGAACCTCTGATGTTTCAAGTAGCAAAAAGTTAGCTGATCATGACTTGCCTGACTGTGGCATTTGGATATCAATTCACCAAACAACTGCTGATATATCTTCAACAGAAGGAAAAGGGAAAGTTATTTCTTATTTATCAGAAATCCAGTCTATAATTTTTAGATATAAGAATCAAAAAGGAGAAAGTATGGATCATTCTGCATTTGGTGATCTACTGCAATCTCTTGATTGCTTATATGAACTCTCACTTTCTAGTTGTGTATTTCATTTATTGCTACCTCTCTCTCAGAATAACCCATCTTCAGGTAGTGTTAGTAATGCCCTTGGTACCTCAACTTCTGTTGGTGAAATAGTGCACGTGGAAAATCTTCCATTCACCACTGATTCTGAAAGCCCAAATGGTCAGAACTGTAGCTTTCTTCAGGAGACAGAATTTGCTTCAAATATTCCACCACCTGATGCAAGTCATTGGTTACTGATAAATATTACATTGGGTTATATTTATATGGGAAGGTACTCGACAAAGAATGTTATGAACGGAGATCAATTAAACAAGTTTGTGTCTTCAGTTTATGTTGGTGGTGAATTTCAGACAATCTGTTGCGGAATTCAGGTGATAATTTTATTTTCATTTTGTGTGAATTAGAGAGGGATCAATGGCCTTCGTTATAGTTTTTGGGTTTTAAGTCCTTGGATGTCTAATTAAAGCAATCAATTTCTCTAATTTTCCAGTAATGGCAATCAGGTAAGTAACATTAGAATTGAAATGATGAAGTTTGTTTCCAGTTGTTAATTGAATTATATTGTCATCATTAAAAATGTGAAAGCAACAGCATCTGATTATTGTTGGGGATTTTTTTTTGGGTCCCAACACAGATAAAAGCAATTTTGTTCTTGACGGTCCTTGATAAAAGCAATTGTGCTATTTTCATTTTTTTTCACGTCTGCATAGCTAGAGATCTTAGGTCTTTGTATTGTAATGGTGATCTTTTCTTTGTGGTGGTTATAGATGGTACATATTTACATGCCTTCCATGCATTCAGTTTCTCAATTTAAGTAAGCTTTTCAAGTAAGTGACTCATGATGCTACTGGGCAGGGTGGTTTTCTGTTCCTTGAAATAAAAGCTTTGGCTACCTTCATCAACTGTTTTGCTTCATATCGTCTTTGTTTCGCAAATCTTGTATCTTGTTTACGATCATCTGATGAACACATTGAAGAAGCTGCAGTTTCTGTGGATATGACCAGACAAAATAATCATTGTATCGACGAATATATGCAAGAGGCTCACTGTACATCTCCACATGCCACGATCACACAGATGGAAGCTTTCATCTTAAATCTATCTCAGTTTTCTTGTGCTTTTGTGATTGAAGACGAAAATGGTATATGCGCTGTTCACCACTGTCTGTCAGATGCACACTTACTACGTATGTAATTTACAAAATGGTTTTATGTTTGCAGGTGGTATGCAGGAAATTGTTCTTGAGGTTGATGTCCAGTTTAAGTTTCAATTGGAAAACATGAGAAGAAAACTTATATTTGATCTTTCTCGCTTGTCTATACTTTCTAGGGTCTTTCAAGAAATTGTGGAAAATGAAATCCAAATTTCTCATTTTTCTGTTAATGATGCATGTTCTTCAAGAGATCCTGGTTCAGAGGATGAGTATTCCGTACCTAATTCCCTGCCTGAGGCCTTCCCTCTAAGTCATATCGTGAAGCATGCAGGTGCTCTCGTGTCAGTTGAGATGCCTTTAAGTGATCCTTTGTGCTTGAATGAGGTTTGGGTTGGAAGTGGATCTATTTCAGGTTTCGATATCACAATATCCCTATCTCAAATACAGGTGAGCAAGTCTATACTACTCTGGCCCTTTCTACATGTTTTGAACAACGGGTTCATGCTGCCGTTTCTTTGTCCAGTATTGTTAAACTTGTGATTACCATTAATGTCTTATTTCCAAGTCATGTGCCACTGGTTCTAATCTGCTTTATTTCATTAGGTGCTTTTGTCTATGATTTCATCCTTCTCTGAGGTAACCAAAAAAGAGATGGTCGGTGATTCGGATAGAAGGCACATGTCCAGTGGTGAGGAATTCAAAAACAGTATGGAGACATTGGTTCCAAACGGTATACATCTTCCCCAAATTTATAAGTCCTCTTGCTTGCAGATTTGAAGGCACTTGATCTAACAAATATTCTGTTCTGTAGGTGCAATAGTGGCAATTCAAGATGTCCATCAGCACATGTATTTTACTGTTGAGGGGGAGGAGAATAAGTACAGTGTGGCGGGTGCAGTTCATTATTCTCTTGTTGGGGAAAGGGCTCTTTTCAGGGTATGGTACATTTGGTACTACACTGTTCTAGTGGCTAGACCAAAGATTCAAGATGAATACTAGTGTTCCGAATATAAGAAAAAGGGTATTTAAATAAATAGTTCTAAGTAGCTTTCTGCGTAGTGATATCATTTTGCAGCTGTTTGTTACTAAAATATTTTGTTTTAAATACTGATAACAAATCACACAAATATTTGGTTGTTCCCGTAAAATAGCACTTTGAGGGGCTAACTTGATATCAAATCACATTTTCGGTTGTTCTCTTAAAATGGTACTTTGAGGAGATAACCTGATAATTTATGTGCATTGACTATCAGAATGGATGTTCTGCTGCATGGCTTTTTGGCCTTTATTTGATTTGAATATTTTGGTTCTTTGTTTGAGTTATGTTGTCAAGATACTCTAATATATACTTTCAGAGGTTGAGGTAGCCATTGTGCTGTGTTGGAACGAACAAGCCATGTGAATATGAACAACAGAAAATGTATAAGCCTGATAAAGCCATTAAGCTATTGTGTTATGTTTCAGTAATTATGACTTTATTTCGTTTTGTACTCGCTCTGTATGACTCTTTGGTTGTATTAATTGATTTCTCTTCTTACCTTCATTGTGTGCCGTCTCTACGGAAACTCATGTAGGTCAAGTATCAAAATCAAGGGAGATGGAAGTCATCAGTTTCATGGTTCTCCTTGATATCATTGTACGCTAGGAATGGCACAGGGGAGCCATTGCGCTTGAATTACCGTCCAGGATCTGGTTTTGTTGACTTATCTAGCGCTAATGATAATAGGTGGGCACTTTGGAGAGCACTTTCTTGTGAGCCTGAAAATACTGACGGTGACATTGACTGGGAGCCCAACAATCAATTGGTTCAAAAGACATTTTACCTCTTGAACAAGAAGAATGACTCTGCTGTTGCTTTCATAGATGGGATTCCAGAGTTTGTTCCGAAGCCTGGAAATCCATTCAAGTTGAAAGTGTTCCATAATGTTTCTGTAGCTCGTGACATAAAGATGGATGGTTACCTTTGGGAGGCATCTGTAACTGGTCCGCAACATGATGCACTCAGGGATGACGGAAAAACTTCTGCGAGAAGTGGAAAGCTTCCTTGCATTGATATTACCTTTGACAATATTTCTTTGACCGTTTTCCATGAACTTGTAGATACAAAAAACATGTTTCCTCTCCTTCGTGGTTGCATTGACAGAACCAAACTTACTGTCCAAATTCTCCCTTCTAAAACCAGGGTGATAAGCACGTCAACTGCACTTCTGGATTACTTTGATGCACAAAGAAACTTATGGTGAGTTTTTATTCTGAATAAAGTTGAACAGATTCTATTAATTTCTAATGGTTGCTTTTACTCCGTAATGCCTTTTCCTTTGGTTATGTTTCAATGCATGTCTCTATTCTTATGTAAATGCAGGAGAGAGCTTCTCCACCCAGTTGAAATATGCATCTTCTATCGTTCTAGTGTCCAGCTTCAGGGATCTGAAGCTGTTTCGCGAGTACCTGTTCATATTCACTGCAGAACTAAAGAGGTTAGGTTCTAGTTTCTGGAATGATCTTGTGATCTTATCATTTAAGGGCCCATCAAATGTAATTAAAACCAGAGGAGAAGAAGAAAGCACTTTTTTCTCATATATATCCTCTATCTTAACGAAGTTTTGTTATTTCCTTTTCACAGTTGAATGTATCCCTATCCGAGCTTTCAATGGACATACTTCTCTTTGTAATCGGGAAATTACATTTAGCTGGTCCTTATTCAGTAAAAAGTACTAAGATTTGGGCCAATTGCTGCAAGGTTTGCTACCCTGTTACGTAATCAATCTATGAAGCATCAAATATTGTACTTACATGGAAAATAGTGTATGTAGCAAGTATTCTCTTGACGTCAATATGTTTCCCATGGATTTTGATAGCACAACGTTAATTAACCATGAATCTTTGCATGCATATGCAACCATGCATAACCAAGTTTCTATGCCTATCATCTGTCTTGTGAGAGTGAAATTCTAGTTTATCAATATGTTAAAGTAACCTGCATATTCATTTGTCTAATAGTTTTACTACATTCCATGAATTTCCACCTGCCTTTATGGCTGTACCACCAATGAGTTCCAGTGGACCCCAATGGATACTCTTCTGGCGAGTTGCTATTAAAGCTCTTCTGCTTTTGTGGATAATCGATCAACCTTATTGTTCATGAGTTTATATAAAATTCTAATTACTAGTGATAAGAAATAGGGTCGGTCTGAAATGAATTTAAATATTGATATTGTATTCTCCTACTCAGTATATATAATTTTAGATGTCTAGATAAATGTGTTTTACAATTTTTTTTCCGGAACTACAGACTTCATAAGTTCATGCAACCTTTGGGGGGCACCTTTTGAAAACTTATTAATGGAATATGTGCTGCTATTGGTGCCTGGTGCCACATCTTGCTGGTCCTTTATATGTATTTTTGGTTTACATTTTATAGTATAATGTGTAAGGAGCTATTGCACTAAACTATTGTTGTCTCCACAATACAATATCTTGTTAAGGTTGCAATATTGGTGGACTTTTTCATTTCATTATTTCCTCCACAACC
>JAOTRO020000003.1:1307279-1323513 GCA_028566515.2 Pyracantha coccinea | reverse complement strand
CCCACAAATTTGTGGCTTTTATAACAAATTCTCTACAATTACAGGTGGTGAACCAGTCAGGATTGAACCTTCTATGTCACTTCTTTGACAAGCAAAGTGTAACAGTTTCCAAAAGGCAGTCTGCGTCCATTATTTTAAGGTAGCTCATCGTAATACTGAATTTTACAAATCCACATTGTCAAGACAGGGTCAGATGAAATATCTTAACATAACTTTCCATTTTTCGTAATAAAAGTGTACCTTGTTTTGAGCTCTATAGGTTATGATGGTTTATGTGAAACTTGGCAGTTATGTTAATTAATGTTGCTTTAGCATTCTTAAGGCATGTGAAACTGAACATGCGAATCCTTTTGAACGTGTGAAGTTTGCTTTCAGTATGCTAGACATCAATGTTAAGTTTGCCCTGAAGTCTGGAATGGAGGCAAAGTCAAATAATAGGCATGCATGCTAAGTAGGTTATCATATGAGCTTGATTACCTTTTAATTAGCGTTAAGAAACCGTGTAATTTGGAATTGATTTGAATCGACTCAAGAATTCATTTATTTGACTAGGATATTTCATGGTTTAAGAAATTTTGAACTTTTTTGTTCCGCATTTTCAGAGTAACAGGTTCATTTATCAAAACTTCTATCTCTGGTTGGTAAGTCTTAAAGTTAGCATTGTAGGATCTTTATATGCATTCTCTCTCTTGGTTGGTGGGGAAGGGTTCTATGTGTTTTGGGTTGACGTTATTGAACTGGTTTTCATGCTTTCTCATGCATTTGCTTGAATTTTCTTCTATTTTTATTAATAAAGTTTGCTTTTCTTGTCAAAAAGGAAAATGACTGATCTTAATTATTGCTTAACCAGAAGGTGCTCTGATTTGGAAAACAAACCTTCAGAAATTGCGTCAGTTGCATCAATTCAACTCGCTGATCCTAATAGATCTTTTATGACTGAATCAATTGAGGTCTCTCTTTTAGATGCTCGAGTACTTGCTTCGAGAACACGCATAACATCACTTCAGGGTATGCTTTATTTTCTCTAATAAGTTTTGTGACTTTTCCCCTGTTCTTTGAATATAAAGAGCTTTGATTATTATAATCAGCCTATGGGCACAACCTCCTTCTCTCTGTTATCTTAGTAACGGGAATCAAAAATCAAATTCTCTTTTTCCTTTCACTTGTCCAAATGGTTATCGAGTTGGATCCTAAAGTCGAATGAATTGTAAAGGTGGAATTATTCATAGTGGATTGAGGGTGAAGTGAAGTATGCTTCCGAAGTGATCAAAATGTAGGAATGTGAATTTTAAAACAAACAGTTATTTGTCAATGTCATACATGTAGTTGACAAAAAAAAAATGTCATACATGTAGGATATTGATATGCACTCTTGTGCATGCTTTTATTTGACCTGTATGCATTGTCTACAGAAATTAGTATGGCTAAGTTTTTAATAGCCAATTCAGCCGAGAAGTACTTTAATAGCCGATTCAGCCGAGAAGTTAGCCAAGGTCAAACTAACCGGACGAGCTAGGAGCCTAATTGACCTCCTTTTACTTCTGTTCCAACTAACTAATTTTTCAATGTTACTTTGCTAGTTTCTTTTTTAAATTCAAGTAAGTGTTGAAAAAGATAGAAATAGTTCAATTGAACCGAATAACAAATTATTCAGTTTTAAAGGTTGTCGAGTTTGGATTAATATTTCCTTTTTTTTTGTTCTTTGACAGATTCAAGAACTTACCCTGGGCCATTAGTTGTTTTTGATGTTTCAAGGAAGTCCGAGGTATTAATATCCATTGCTCTGCTCTGTATATACATAATAGAGATGCTCTACTATTCAGATTACTTTCATTGTTATTAATTTTCTGTTTGTTTGTAGGATGGGTTGTCAATTGTTATTTCTCCTCTGACAAGAATACATAATGAAACCGGACTGCCTATAAAGCTACGATATCGACGAGCTCAGCAGAAGGAAGATGAGTTTGTTTCTGAGGTGCTAAATGCGGGTGATACAGTTGATGACTCCATGGCCATGTTTGGTGCTATAAATCTGTCTGGTGGAGAAGAAAAGGCACTGATGTCTTTAGCTGTTGGTATGCGTTCTCAACACCATTTTTTTCAATTAAATCACAATCTCAATTTCTATTGACTTCAGTCCATGTGTAATATATCTGTTAACGTGATCAATCAGTTCGGACAACTCATTATTTGTGCATCACTTTAAAGTCATAGTTAGTGTTTTTTGACTGTATGCATCTGTGTTGATTTTCATCTCATCTATGGGCATTTGCACAATTCTGTCTACTGTATATATCCTGTAAAGCCTCCCACTAAACTCAGGAAAGTAAAGGATAACCCTGGTAATTGGAATGTGAATTTATCTGGAAACTTAGGCTTCTGCGAGGCTGATCACAGCATTGTTCTGTTATTGCTGTTAATAGCTGTAGAGAGTGTCAAGCCTGATGCCAAGAGAGAGTTTTAGTCTGTTTCTAGTTGTTAAAAGTATATATAGACGTGTTCACCCACCAAGGGCATAACAATGTTGTCTTGCTTATACAGAAAAACTAGGACATGCTATCCTTTGTTTCATTTTTCTCATTATCCTGTTTGCTGTTTGCTTATCTTCTGAAACCTTAATGGTGACTGTTATGCAGGTGACTTCTTGTTGTCTTTTAGACCTGAAATTTCAGATGCGTTAATGAATTCCAAGAATCCACTCGTAGTGGAATGGTCAGATGATCTTAAAGGTGGAAAGGCAGTCCGTCTCTCTGGAATTTTTGATAGATTAAGTTACAGAGTGCGGAATGCTTTGTTTACTGAATCGTTGAAATGTTCCTTCAGCACTGCATATTGTATCCTTAAATCTGACGGGGCCAGTATTTCCAACATGCATTTTCTAGTTCAGAGTTTTGGGAGAAGTGTTCCTGTTGTAGAACCTAATAGGTCTACGGATGGTCTTGAAAATAGCAAATTACCAGTTGCACTGCAAGAGCAAAAGGATATTTATCTTCTTCCTACTGTACGTGTATCCAATTTGTTACACACCGAGATACATGTTTTCTTAAGTGAATCAGGTAAGCAAAAGGAATCTGCTGGTATCATCATCAGTTTTTTTTTATTTGACAGCTTTTAAGTCAAATTGTTTGTCCCATTGCAGATCGATGTTCCACTACTGGGTCTGACAACAACAGAAATCAATCAACTGTGTCATGTGGTTCGACGGTTGAATTTTATGCGAATCCATCCATAATTTACTTTACCGTTACTTTGACTGCTTATAATACAAGCTGCAAACCAGTGAACAGCAGTGATTGGGTAAAAAAGTTACTGAAGCAGAAGAGTGATGTCCCTTGTTTGGACATTGATCTGGAATTTGGTGGGGGAAAACATTTTGCTTCCTTAAGATTGTCTCGAGGGAACAGGGGCACGCTAGAGGTTAGTTCTGCTACGGCTTCCAGTTTCTACCATATTCTTCATGTACATCTAGACAAAAGATGCATAAAGCACATTTTGGATTTTTTTCAAGTTCTGCCAACACATGGCTAATTATTTTAGTTCTATGCCTTGTTCGATTTAGTCTCTTTATCCATTTGCAGGCTGCTATTTTCACGTCATATTCCCTGAGAAATGATACAGAGTTTACCCTTTATTTCTTTGCCCCTAATAAGAAGCCTCTGTCTAGGTATTCCTTCTGTCCGTTAATATTGAAAAGTATTAAGCACTGCGCCTACTGCCCTATCTTGCCTATTTGATAGCCATAAACTATGTACAGGGATGAAGTTGAGAACTATGGTTCTCGCATTCCTCCAGAGTTGGGATTATATTTGCCTCCAAAGTCAATTGGATCATGGTTTTTACGGTGAGAAAAATTATTTCTTAGGAATTTTTCTTTAGTTGCATGATTTTTACAAGTCTTCATGTTATTGCCTTACGGGCATCATATGTACCCTCTGTTTCCAGACCCAACAAAGTGTCTCTCAAATTTCTGGAAGATAATGCATCAGAGACACTGATCGACTTGGATGCTTTATCGGGCCTTGCGGAAGTAAGCTTGGAAATGGAGGACGGATCTGGAGTCAAATATATTACAAAGCTTGGGGTTTCCACGGGACCACCTTTGGGTAATGTGGTTGTTCCATCACAAATAGTAACGATGGTCCCAAGACATGTTGTAGTTAATGAATCAGAAGAAAGTATTCAAGTTCGTCAATGTTATTTACAGGTTTGCTCTCAATGTTATATTTTGGAGGTTCCTTTTCGTTTACTTTAACACATCTTTATTTATTGATTTGTTTTTTATTCATGCATTTTAGTATTTATTTTTCATTGTGTTCTGACTTTCTTCATTTCTAATTGGAAAGGATGACTCAGTAGGCATGATCCTCATAAGCAGTAAGCAGAGGGCAGCTCTCCAGCTTCGGGATGGATTGAGCAAGAAGAGAGAGTTAGGTTTATTTGAGCATATTATGAAGAAGCACAGAAAAGTTAATGAAGATTCACTAATATATCTCCAGTTTCGGTTGCATGAGTCTGAATTAGGTTGGTCAGGGCCAATATGCATTGCTTCTCTGGGAAGATTTTTCCTCAAATTCAAAAAACCTTGTATAGACCAAGTGACAGCAGTAGAAAGCAATGTAACAGAATTTGCTGCTGTTCATGTTGTGGAAGAGGGTTCTTCTCTTGTGTTACGCTTCCATAAACCTCCAAACGTCAGTCTACCATATCGAATAGAGAATCGCTTATGTGATGTATCTGTAACTTACTACCAGAAGGTTCTGCTGTGCTACTTTTCTTTATTTCTCAACTGCTGATTTTTTAGATACGGATTGTGACCAGACTTGTGCGCTAATTTGCACTTTCTGTTACTTGACTTTTTTCAGGATTCATTGGAGCCGGAGATTCTTGGATCTGAAAGTGGTACCGATTATGTCTGGGATGATTCGACTCTCCCTCATAAGTTGGTTGTCAGAATCAATGGTAGCCCCTGATCTCTTATTTTGCTGTATAAGTACTTCGAAGTAAATTCCTTAGATTAAAGTAATAACTTTATTCTTAAAAAAAAAAAAATAATAATAACTTTGATTGGTGGTTTATGTCAACATGGAGATGATAAAGCTTGCAACTTACTTATTAGCACATCTTTGTTACGGTAAAGAGTCCAAAGACCTATCTTCTCATTCATTTCAAGATCTCACATGTTTCTTATATGCTTTGGGTGCTGAATTATGGCATGGAAGTAAGGTTTTTAATAAATCAACACCCATGTGCAATGTGTGCGCAATACTGAAAGTACCATTGTAGGTTATCCATAATATATGATCATTTTTCGTCACTGTCAAGGTTATTGGTAGTTGAATGAGTGGCTTAATGGGCTACTGATTTTTCTTGTAGATAGTCTTCTGCTACGTGAAATTAACTTGGATAAGGTGAGGGCATGGAAGCCTTTCTACAAACCAAGGCAACATAGTGGGTTGGCATCTCATTTACCATTGGGCAAGAGATCAGGAGACCAGGGAATTGATTTTGGTGAGTTAAATGCCAGGGAGATGGTGAAGGTGGGGTATGAAGTATATGCAGACGGTCCAACTAGAGTTTTAAGATTTTGTGATATTTCCAGGAGCCACAAGGGTGAAAAATCATTTCATTCATGTCAGAAAATTCAACTAAGAGTTCCTCAATTTACAATCCACCTACTTGAACAGGAAAAAAAGGTAAGTGAAAGAGTTATCTTGAACACTTAGGTCACCACCATACTGTTATCCTGCTTTGTTTTTTGATATTTTATGCAACCTCCTGCCCAGATCCTTTTATTTTGTCTGCATTTGCACTAAGTTTGGAGAGTTGCTAATTCTCT
This sequence comes from Pyracantha coccinea, assembly GCA_028566515.2. NCBI lineage: Eukaryota > Viridiplantae > Streptophyta > Magnoliopsida > Rosales > Rosaceae > Pyracantha > Pyracantha coccinea. The sequence continues at coordinate 1,317,677 of JAOTRO020000003.1, read as the reverse complement.
TTATCACAGGATATTAGATCTCAGGGGTTGGATTCCTGAAGGTTATATTTTTTATTTGTTGCAGTTGTGTTATAATGAAAATCTGTATTTTGTAATGGGATTCAGACCTCCGTTGTTGTTTGTTGCTCCGTTCATGGTTGGGCTCAACCATTCAACATATAATTTTAATATTTAAATTTCTATTTCACTTGAAACATAAACTTCTGTTGCTGACTTGGTGCTTCAGTTCTTAGTTCTTGTACTTGAACCCATTAACCATTGAAAAATTTAAACCTCACTTATACCTGGAGGAAAAAAAATTGAATGCCTTGATATTGACTTCTAGTGCATGTATGTGTATGGAGGCTAGGATGCAGTAGGTGTGATTTTATTATTTTTATTTTACTTGACAATGTTCAAGTTGCTTTTATTATTAAGAATTTACTTCAATCACGAGCTTTTCATATGAATGACAGTGAATAGCCATTGTTGATGAAAATTATTTTTATTTTATTTGACAATTTTCAAGTTGCTTAGGGTCTTGCCGTTTGAGTTTACATCATCGTTTTATAGAGAGAGTATTTATTAATGCTGGCATGGTGTCAGATTTCTATACTATGTTATTCTACTGAATACTTTATTTGGTTATTTGATTCTGAAGGATGGAGATGAAGCGGGACCTTCAGCTTATACACCAATCATAGCTGCAAGAATTGGGAATATTAACTTTGATTCTCTCTTTACTTATGAGCAAAAGTTCTGCCAGATCTGTGTACAGGTATTCTTATTATATATATGCTTGTTGCCTTACTGAGAGTCAGTGAACTTTACATGTCGGTCGTCTTCTGTTTTTTTCTTGTCGAGGAGGATCTTAGTACAATGCTTGTTCATTTTCTTTTAAATAACCTTTTGGTGCATTCTTGAATTTGATGCAGTCACTTAATCTGGAGCACAAGTGGGTGGGAGCTCCTTTTGCTGCAATGCTTCGTAGACATGAGTTAGACTACAATGATTCAAATGACTGTGTACTTAAAATTGTTGTTGTGTTCCTTTCAACTAGCTCCAATGTCGTACAAGTTAAATACTCATCTATTGCTCTGCAGGTAAATCACCACTTAGACCTAATACTTTATGTTAATATGTTTTGTCTCCCCTTCTTGTGCCTTTGTATATGTCTTTTCTTTCTTTCCTTTTGTGCTGTTTGCTTATATAAATGTTAGCTTGTGGCCTATAGATTTCATAGTATTGTGTCCACTACTGCATAGGCTGTTGCAGCTTTGAATTTATGATTTGGTCTTGTCTTCCACAGCCAATGGATTTAAATCTTGACGAAGAGACATTGATGAAACTCGTACCATTTTGGAGAACATCTCTTAGTGACTCGAAGAGTGGGCAATATTATTTTGACCATCTTGAGATCCACCCAATAAAGGTTAGATGCTTTTCATTATATTTCCCTATAAATTGTCTTGATTATACTTATAATTGGTCATCCCGAGTTACTGCACTCTCTGGGAACTGAGTTTGTATGCCCTTTTTAGATTTATGCAAACTTTCTTCCTGGGGACTCATATTCAAGTTATAGCTCAGCCGAAGAGACTCTCCGGTCCTTACTGCACAGTGTAGTAAAGGTGACGCAAGATGGACCCCTTCTTTTGTTGGACTTTCAATGCTTAGTTCACTTTTTTTTATTTTTTTATTTTTTTTATATACAGAATTTCACCATTTATTACCTTATTCTTGTGATTCATTAGGTCCCTGCAATAAAGAATAAGGTTGTAGAGCTCAACGGCGTTATGATCACTCATGCCTTGATAACGATGCGTGAATTAGTTATCAAATGTGCACAACATTATTCATGGTAAACTTGTCATATAGACTGTCTTATTTGTGATTCTTGTATTTTCATTTCTGAGCGCTTATTTGATTATCTAGGTATGGCATGAGGGCTGTCTATATTGCAAAGGGAAGTCCATTGCTTCCACCAGATTTTGTGTCGATTTTTGATGATCTGGCGTCATCCTCTCTTGATGTGTTTTTTGATCCTTCTCGTGGGTTAAAGAATCTCCCAGGTTTGACGTTAGGTATGCTTTTCACACTTTCTTTTTTTCATTCTTCCTCTTTTTCTTCTATTTGACTTTTCCTTATTTCATTGATAATATTATTTTTTTTACAAAAAAACTAAATTTTTTTTACAAGCAAAATGAATGAAAAACTGTGGCAGGTACTCCTAAAAAATATACAAACCATGACAATGACCCAGCTTAGTAATTCCAAGTTGTTACCATCTTTTTTTCTTTTCTTTTCCCTTCTGTGTTATCTTGTAATTCCATATTCATATGGTCAGATCTTTCAGATAACGATGTATGGTCCTGACTGTGAAGTGTGTCATTCTGTTTTATCTCTCTGACTTGAAATATGTTTTTTGCTTCTTTGGCTGTATGTGTCAGGCACGTTCAAATTAATTAGTAAATGTATTGATGGCAAAGGGTTCTCGGGGACAAAACGCTATTTTGGTGATCTAGGAAAATCTGTAAGTGATATTTACTTTTAGTTAAAAATATGTTTGTGAGTTTCGGGACATACCCAACCCATAACTATCAATTTTGTGGTGGCTTTGCAGTTGAGAACAGCTGGGACGAATGTACTCTTTGCTGCAGTCACAGAGATATCAGACTCTGTTTTGAAGGGTGCAGAAGCAAGTGGTTTTAACGGAGTGGTAGGATTATTCTTATAACATTACTAGCTGCATATGTACTGTTGGAACCTTTTACATTTTGACTGTCATGTACTTAAAGGTGACTGGCTTTCACCAAGGAATACTGAAATTGGCTATGGAGCCATCACTACTGGGGACTGCGTTGATGGAAGGTGGCCCAGATAGAAAGATTAAGCTTGACCGGAGTCCTGCGGCTGATGAGGTAATATGCTTTTCATGCTCTTCTTGTAAGACCGTAAGAGTTCTAACAGTATATTTGGGGCACCTTCGTATTTCATTAGAGTTGATAGTGGAAAATTTCTTGCTTGGCAAGCTTTCAGGCTGCATAGCTTCTGTGTTTTAGGGCACAAATTTTATGACTTGAGCTCACTAACGGACACCAGGGTGGCAATGCCTACGGCTTAATTACCTAGTTTGTCATTAAAAATGAGGTTAAGACACAAGCCCAATTTCAATGGAGAGAAGTAAAACAAGTTCAGTTGATTACAATAGAATCACTTTATCAAAATAGTATTGTACCTCAAAGTCTGATTAGACTCAATCTGGTAAAGCAGTGAATGGAAAGCGTCCTCTGGTAATGGTAATGATTGATTGCTATTACTTGATGTAAATTGTAATTTAATGACAGCCTCGCCATATTCCTTCCCTTGCTTTTGTTTCCGCCTCTTAACAGTGTGGTCTGAAATTAGTAACTTAGTGAAATTGCACAAGACTATGACAAAATATACCATGAACCATTCTTAGAATGAAACATTGAGGCACGTCTTTATTGACTGAATGCCCATGTTGGGGAGTCTTTATTTGTTTGGTCCTTCGAAGATTACTCACCTTTTGATTTTTTTGGATTACTGCAGTTATATATTGAAGGATACTTACAAGCCATGTTGGACACTGTGTATCGACAGGAGTATCTGAGAGTCAGGGTCATCGACAATCAGGTAGTCTTAAAAGAAATTAGAAAGTTTGTCATAGATAAGACTCATTTCGTTTATGTTTTCATTCTTGATTGGAACTTATCGCCCTGGATGGTGACTGAGTTCATACATTGTATGGAAGAGTTGCATGGAATCTTCATCTGGTAATGATGTCAGTCTGTACGCTTGAAGTCTAACAACAGAAAGCACGTCTAATGGGAAACCTTACATGAATTTTCTTAAATTTAGGCGATGTTTCATTGCCAGAAAATGTTCTGATTGAGATTCTAATAGTTTTGTGTGTGTGTGTGTGTTTAGGTTTACCTCAAAAACCTTCCCCCAAACAGTTCCCTCATAGAGGAGATTATGGATCGGGTGAAGGGGTTTCTTGTGAGCAAGGCATTGCTAAAAGGAGATCCTTCAGCAGCATCTCGCCCGCTGAGTCGTCTTCGAGGTGAAAATGTAAGTGGACCCCCCTTCCTCCACAACCTTTATTTCTTTGATATGATTTTTGTAATTAGTCAGAAGATAAGTGCTTTTGATATTAAACGTACTAACATTGTACTCACACCTTACCCATGTTGTCTTGTTTCTGTAACACAAATGGCTCATGATCCTTCTAATTTTTCGACTTTTTATCGTTCCACATGCATTAACTTGAACTAGATAAGTCACATATCTCAGTATCCGGGGATGTAACAGAAGATGTTCCGAGTCTGTAAATTGCATGATTATTTCTTCCTGCTTCGGGTTTTTTGGTCCATGGAAGAACATGTGGATATCCCTATATGAACTAAAACCGGTTTTGCTCATTTCTGTTGGGCATTAGTTTTTCCTTGGCTGTCAATAGTTTTTTGGAAGATAAATATCATGCAGTAACTTCACTTTCTGCATTTCACCCATCAACCATTACAAGTAACTAAAAGAGAAACTTTACAACAGGAATGGAGGCTCGGACCAACGGTGCTTACGTTGTGCGAGCACCTGTTCGTAAGCTTCGCCATCCGGTTGCTGAGGAAGCAAGCAAACAAGTTCATCTCCAACATCAAGTGGAAATCCGAAGACAACAATCCTAATGCAGTTGTCCCAGCAAGCCAACCACCCAAGTTTGTTGCCGGCCTCAAATGGGGCGTCGGGAAGTTTGTTCTGTCAGGGATTGTAGCATATGTAGACGGTCGGTTGTGTCGCTGTATCCCTAACCCTGTGGCTCGCCGCATCGTCAGCGGCTTTCTGTTGACTTTCCTTGACAACAGTAACAATAACAATCCATGAATTATCCACGTGGGTTTAAATATAGTTTTTTTTTTACTGCATGGACCATTTATCCGATCAGGTCTTTGTTTTCTTTACACATGGTTACCATTTTTTTGAAGTATAATCTAAATTAAAGTTGGTCAGAGTGAAACCGCCCTCGGATTATAATCCGAAACAACATTAAAGTTGGTCAAAGTGAAATGGCCCTCGGATTATAATCCGAAACAACCGAAGTTGCCCATTGTTTTGTTTCTTTCGGTCGCTTTCGTGTTGCCCGCCATCGGAGGGACATCTTTGAGGAAGCTCCAAACCAACGTGCAGATTTTTGTATTGAGACGTGGATGAGATGGAAAATTAAAACAGAAATGCTAAGGGAATTCTTCCAAAAGTGGAACTTTCAATGAACTTTATAGATTTTCTAATACTTCATATTTTTAGCATAATATTTTACAATATTGATACGATAATTAACGTTAAATTATAAGGTAACAAAGTATTTATGAAAAGTTTTCTTTTAAAAGAATCTCTTTTATTATTTCTTAAGTTAAAAAGGATAATGCAACACTTTTACAAAACCCTATATTTACAATCATGACGTACTCAACTCAATAATTAACTCTGCAATTATAGGAACAGATTTCTGCACATTTATACTCTTGTAGCGTCAACACTTTTGTTTATTTATTTATTTTCTTGTGTTTAGATTGAAACTTCTTGGTTTAGAACTTATAGGTTTTTTTTTGTTTTTTGAGATAGTATTGTGAGTTAAGCTAGTTAATTCTGACAGTGTTGTTCATTATCTTAAACTTGAGTTCACATTTCTTCTAGTAAATTAAAATAATTAAGGATTTTTTTTAATTTGTAAATAAATGTAAAAACTAAATGACAAAAAAGAAGGATAACGCTGTGGGGCCGGCCAACCTGATTAGAAATCAGTCGTCAGGTGTCTGACAAAATCAACCTCCATGTCTGCTGGCTGATGGCTGCAGAAACAAACTCCGTGATATTTTTATCGGAGGTGATTCTTTTTTTTCTAAATCTCTTTTATTTTTCTTTTTTTTTATTTGAACGGTTACAGTTTAACAATGTTAATATTTTATATTAATTTTTTTTTTATAAAGATAATAAAACAAAAAATAATATATGAAAGGAGGGAATAAAAAAAGAAGAAAATAAGAGAATCATATTCCATCTTTACAACAACAAACATAGAAAGGAAAATAAATTACTTTTAATGGTAATTAGGTCATATAACTTTCGCCCACATAATGTCAATTTATAGATAAAGGCCAAAACATAAACATCTTTCCTAAAATTCGTACTCATTTATCTAACTTCAATTATTGGTAGGATTGAGGCTCTGAAATTTGAAGTCTTAGAGAATGGTTATTCGGAATTCAAAAATTTTAATTTATGTATTTTTTTTTTGTCAAAAGATAAGAGTTATTAGATTAGTAAGCCAACATGGTGATTCGGACTTCAAAAATCTTATTTATGTTTTTTTTTTGGTAAAAAAAAATAGAGTTATTAGATTAGGGAGCCAACAAAATTCGAACTTTCGCTGTGGTTTAAAAGCAGAACACTCATCTTCACTGCTGAGGTAGTGGGCCACTTGCTTTAGAATGTTGATAACAATTCCTTAAAGTTAACCAATTAAGGGAGTGTTTACCAAACCGGAATGAAAATGTAGGAAACGAAATTGCACGAACTCCAAGTCATTCCAGCGTTTACCAAATCGTAGGAATCAATAATACCCACCCAAAATCCGGAATACAATTCCTTAAATTCCCGGAATTGGATTCTCGACTTGGAGGTGGGAATTGAGTTCCTGGAAATAGATTCATGAGGGATCCAAGTTTTCTACCAATACTATCCTCATGAGTTTTTGGTAAACCCAAATACCCCTCACAATTTCACCTCCCATGTTTCATGACCAGTCCATAGACCCATCTCCCTTCTCCCCAATCCCACCATTTCCTAACGGAGGAGCTTCGACTCCGGTGAAATCCCGACCCCTTTCTCTTTACCCCGTTGCCACAGACTAGCAGACTATCCAAAACCCATGCATGAACTTACAAAGAGAGGGGAAAAGGTGGCAAGGAGTTGGGTTTGGGGATGTAGTGGCGAGAAGATGGCACCGCAACTTTTTGTTTTTTGGATTTTTTTTAATGTTATTTTATATTTTTAGTAAATATGTTAATTATTTATTTTGCTAAATAGTTCTGTTTTCATGTAGCTAATTGAATTTTACGAGCATATGTGGTTATCAAAATTAATTAACTAGCATATAAAAATATTATTTATAACAAGGGCAGTTTAGTAATCCAATAGGTTTCAATTCCGATTCATGTGAGTTAATAAACAACTTTTATGTAATCAACATCATTTTTACTCTGATTCCAGATAGTTTAGTAAACAACTTCAACATGAATCCAATTCTGGTTCCACCTTATTCCATCTCCTCCTCAGTTTAATTTATCTTCAATTCAATTTCTCTTACTCTGATTACGCATTGGTAAACGGACCATATAAATGATTTTCCACATATCCCTGGTTAGATAAAGTTTGGTGACGTTATAAGGTAGCGTTTGAATGTGAGGAATAACATCTTCTAGTAATCTAGACCAACACAAATGGACAAGGACACATCTTCTGAAGAGAATAAAATCAAACTGGACCATTCTCTGGCTTTTCAACTAGATAAAGACTAGTGAGTAAAGGGAGAGCTTACATAAATGAACCAAAGGATTAAGTGAAAGTATTACGAACATATTACGAACTGTTTTTTTATTTGTTATAATTGATTGATAAAACAATTTTAATTTTAATTGATTTTTTTGCTGAGAAAATATTTACAGAGTAATTTATAATATGAATAGTTCCGATCATAACACAAATTTTGTGAATATATCACGAAATATTTTAAGCAGAAACTCCTCTTAGAAAGTTGAAGTTTTACCATAAAACCAATTGCAACATGAGAAGTAGCCAAACTTACTTATAAATACATGCAATATCCGCCCTCCTATTAATGTGGAATTTATTCTCAACACGCCCGCCACATGCGAAGAATTTTTAAGTCTAAACGTGGACAACACAAACGGAGTAACGTGGAGTGCATATAATTGTTTGGATGACAACCTGCTCTAATACCATGAAAAAATTTAAAATTACATCGTAAAATTTATCGACAATATAAAAAATGGCACAATTTACTTTTTATGCAAGATCTCTCGTCGCATCGATGTATTAATCTCATCTCTTACCTTAAAAAAGGCATAATTGATATGTTTAGTGTTTACCAGTCAACGGAGAAACGAATACTACCACCTGCTTCCAAAACTGCCTTTACCGCTTTCTTTCCTCCTTCCTCACTCCAAATATTGCTCAAATTCAAAATCCGAAAATATTCCAATCCAATAAAGCAAAACCGCCGGTTCTTCCTCCGTTTAATGCAACCCTAATTTCCTCCTCCGATGACGACGATGGCCGGGTCCGTACAGCAGGCGCCGCCGAGTCAGCTGTGGGACTCGGTGCTCCAGCTGACCAAGTCCGCCCAGGACAAGAACAGTGACCCGCTCCTCTGGGCGGTCCAGCTCAGCTCCAGGCTCACCTCCTCCGCCGTCTCCCTGCCCTCCGTCGAGCTCGCCCACCTTCTCGTCTCCCACATCTGCTGGGCCAATCACGTGCCCATCACGTGGAAGTTCCTCGAGAAGGCACTGACGGTCAAGATCGTCCCCCCCATGCTCGTCCTTGCTCTGCTCTCCACCAGGTACTCCCTCACTCCCTCAGTACATTGGTTTTGATGTTTCTAATTACAATTATTGTGTTAAAGTTACTATTTTTAGTTTATTGGTTACGGGAGAGTGAGAGAATCTGAGATTGTGAAGTATTTACGATTTACGTTTTCTTGGGAGGTTGATTTTAGTTGATGAAATATCTGATTAGTTTCGATATTCGACTGTATGGTTGTTCGGTTTGAATGGTTACTAAAATGTGCGTGCAGGGGTAGGTAGATTGACAAATTATGTGAATTGGTTAACCTAACTAAGATTGCACTAGGGGATCGGCTTGTGCGAAATGTCCGAGTTACTTGTAAAGTTGTAATCTTTGTCCAAGTTCAAATGAAAATTCTGGGGCTTTGTGGCGTTACAGTTGGTAGTTTGCGGTTGAATTATGCTTCATCATACGGCGGACAATGCTTTGAAAATGGTTCAGAAAGATGTTATTGAATGAATAATTATTTAGGCAGTTAAGGTCTTCATGCTCGTAGTTTCTTCATTGAGTTGGTGGACGAAATTCATGCATGTGCCGTCTTGTGTGATGGATGGTCTCCCTTAGAATATGATGTTCCTTACAATTATGCTTAATCAACTGTTGTTATGAAAATGTACTTTTACATGTTAAAACTTACGTTCAGTGTTGTCTTGTTTCATATAGGGTTGTTCCAAATCGACGGCTTCACCCTGCAGCATATAGGCTCTACTTGGAACTTCTTAAAAGACATACATTTTTATTTGCTTCTCAATTGAATGGACCAAATAGTCAGAAGTAAGTTTCAAATTTCTCTTTTTGTTGCATAATATTATTTCCCAATAAGCCTTCCTTGAACTTGTATTTTGTTTTACTATGTGCCTTTATTGCAAAAGTTCTTGACAATAAAATCTTAATTCATGGCTTCATTTCAGGAGACAAAAAAGTCCTTGACAATGAGATATTGTGCTTAGTTGTTTTTCCTTGATTTTTTAGCTTGTATGCGCTCTTAGGTGCTACCACTCCTGCCAATACATAGGAATGCAAATTGCGTAATTGATTTGGTTTCTCAATAGTTAATAAGAGTTCAAGAATTTAATTTTTCTGTTAAGCATGACAGTTTCCACAAAGGTGTTCCCGCCTTTCCTCTGTTAAAGAAATTCTCCTTATTGATGAACTTTTTTGCCCCTTTTTCCTTTTCTTTTCCCCCAAGTGTCCCTTTGAAAGAAACAATGACTCATAGAGAAGTTATTTGTATAATTTAATGTCATAAACCAATCAAAGTCTTTCAAGTTTCAACACCATATACGTCTATTTAGTAATTTCTTTTGGTTTTTCTGTCTCGTGCTTTCTGATTCCCTGACCCTCTGTTGAAGAAATGCTCTTTACTGATGAACTTTTTTGCCTCCTTTGCCTTTCCATTTCCCTCATGACCCCCATTTAAAGAAACAGCTCATCTTAGAGAAGTTAATTTTATAACTAATACCAACCAAACCAACTAAAGTCTTTCAACACCATCTATGTCAACTCGGTAATTTCTTCATTTTGCTGTCTCATGCTCGTATGATAATTTCTAATAATATCTTTTGATGCGATTGCAGGATCATAAAATCCATTGATGATGCTTTACATCTTTCCCAGCAGTATGGCCTTCAAGTGTCTGAACCTGGAGTTCTTATTGTTGAGTTTGTCTTTTCAATCATATGGCAGTTACTTGATGCATCCTTAGATGACGAAGGTTTGCTGGAACTTGCCCCAGATAAGAAGCCTAGATGGCCT
>JAOTRO020000003.1:1250373-1263179 GCA_028566515.2 Pyracantha coccinea | reverse complement strand
GAAAACGGCTCGAAAGTGGGTAACTCGAAAATGATTAACCAATTTTGAGCCGTTTTCTGGTCAAACCATGGCGATTTAGCCGTCAGAAAAGGTATCATTCTCTTCGTCTTGTCAAGAAGTATGATTTTCAATTTTGAATTACTCGATTTCGTTGAGTATTGAAGAAGTTACGAACGTTTAAAGTTTATCCAGTTTCCGAACAGTTTTCCAGTTTTCCCGCAGACCAGTCACCTTTCAGGCTATTTTCCGGCCATATCCGGCAACCATTGGGCTTCCAAATGGTATAATCTTGTTCTACACATTCCTATCTTCATTTTGATATATTATGGGTCAAATTTGGTTAAGAAACGATTGAGTTACGAAGATTTGAAAATTGTCCAAAAAGTTTTTAAACAAATGACCAAAATCATGGATGGTGGACAATCTCAAAGATCATTTCTATTGATTTTCAATTTCAGAGACCATTTCTATTGATTATGCAAATCTCAGATACCATTTTGGCTATTCAGCCTTCAATTTTTGTTCATCCTGTCCATGATCTCTCAACTATAGCTAATTCCTTTCTCAAATTGGATTGGGTCTGAGTAGCATATGATTGATCCAAGCTATACTAGAGTTATTGTATGCTATTATTCTCTTCAAAATTGTCAAACGTTTTTTTTAATGCGTGATGATATTCCGTGTGCTTTCATGTGGCAAAACTTGAAAGTAATTATATTATTCATATATCAAATAATATTTAAATCCTTGATTGCATGAAGGATTTTTTAATGTGTTCGAAACAAGAAGCAATACGTCATATGTTATCATATAATTAGAGATAATTTTTTTAAATGTCTGTAAACTCATATAATGTCATCTAACGTATGTGTATTTGTTATGCGCTCATTGAAAATTTTCTTATATTGCATTGCATGAATTCGGAGTCCCACCGTGAAAGAGACCATTGAACATGACATTTGGGAAATTATTGTACATTAGATAGTTTAAACGAAAAGCAACACGCATTTAATTAAATATTAATTTGTCAATTGACAGTTTTCATCTATACATGTTGACAAAGCTAAATCCATATAAACTTTTAAGGGTTAACGTTATATTTGTAAATCAAATGAAGTGATTGTAGATAATTGAATTATTAATTACGTATTAATTAACATACTTTTTTTTTATTGATGATATATCATTTAATTTACAAATTTGATTCTCATAACGTTATCCAAACTTTAAAAACAACAAAAAACAAAAACTAATAATATGGTTTCGTAATATACTACTTTGTTATTGATTTTTTTTTTAATCAATGTTTTATTGTTAGTTTGGGTACTTTGAATATGATAACAATTAGTTTGTTTATTTGTTTTCAGAAGTAATCTGCCGTTTTAAACTGATCTAAACTATAAACGTAAAACTTTGAATTAAAGTGTACATGGAGAATCTCATCTCACGTTTATATTAGATTATTCGTTTTAACTCAAGTAACATGATGATGTATGATATCAGTCAAAACGTCCATTCACAGTTGAGGACCTGGCCCGATCAGTTTCCTTTTTACGGACAGATTTTTGTCCGACATGTATTAAAATACACTCGGCAATTAATCATGAAAAATAAAAACAATGACATATAATATAATAGCAAATTTAAGGCCAATTCCCTTATTTTATACACTTTGATTCAAAGAACCTTATTGAGGAAAAAGAAAAGGAGGAAAAGAAACTTATTATTTTTACCCACTTAATAATTTTTTGGAATCACCCTCACGGTTGGGAGTATGGTTATTGGTTTTTCGTGCTAACAGAATAAGAATATAGAGACAAAAATTTACATATGTTATTATTCTATTAACGCGTAATGCTAGTGTACATCTGCCATATAAATATTTCTCGATGGTTAAGATCTTCTTCTTAACTTGCATGTTCGGAATCATACCAACCCTTTAATATAGATGTGGTAGTAATATTGCTTATAATAAACTTAATAATATAAAAAGATTAAGTACTTAAAGTTTTCTGCATCTTAGTATCATTTTAAATTGATCTGAACTTTTTTAAACATCCAAAACATGTAGACAACTTGTTAAAAAGGTCGCATCCAAGTGTGGCATAAAATGTTTGGCATTTTGTTACCACCACACATCGCTACCTGCCGGAGAACATTAAACCATTTATGCCCTCATGAAGGAGGAGATGCCAAAGCCAAAGCCAAAAACCCACCAAAATCTGCGTACCCTTTACGTCCCCTTTCACTTTTCTTTTCTTTTGTCCCCAAACACTCCTTTTCCTTCACAATTCACCACAACGATTCACATTCCCATTACCATTCTTCCCACCACAGCAAGTCCTCCTCCCCATATTTCCCCACAATTATTTAGAACTCCATTTTTCTCACAATTACTTGGTCATGTGGCTGAGAAGAATTGTTCTTGAATTTCGTTTTCCATGAGGAGTTCTTGCTGCTGCTGCTGCATGCAATTGCAAGCATGGATGAACTGCCGGGGTCGTTGGGAACCAGTGCCAGCTTGGCTCTGCGATTCGGGCAGACCATCTTCTCCACTGCCTCTCTTCTCTTCATGTGCTTGGACGTCGAGTTCTACAGCTACACCGCTTTCTGGTACTTTCGAATTCTTCGACTTTGGAGTTTTGGAGGTTTTAGTTGAATTTCATCCGACCCTTTTGTGATTTCGACTTGTTCTTCAATTCCCATGTCTCTGCTTTTGAATTTGATGGCAATTCTGTTTTGATTTCTTGAGCTGGATATTGCCTTATGGTTTTCTCAAGAACTGGAAACTGTATTTGTGTAAAGATCGTATAGAGATTGTACTGGTGTAAATTTAACTATATTTTATACGTGCAAAATATTATATACTTGGACTTGATGGAAGATTTTTAGTACATGCTTTTTGTTTCTAAGTTTCTCTTAATTGAGCAGGTAAATGTATTGAACTTTTTGTTGAGAAGGAACTGTTCAAGACTCTGTAATTCACTATCGAATTTCGGGTATCTTGAATAGAAACTGTGTCGATGGGAAGGTTTACTTTGTATGTTTGAATCAAAGCCAGGGATTGTGATAGTTTTAGTTTTTAGCAGCTTTGAAGTCTACTTCGAACATCGTAGAGCATCAAAAAACAGCTTGATAGAATTTGGTTTTATGGCCTGTATGATATGAATCTGAATTGCAAAAAAAAGGAAGCTCTGGAATCGGGAATTGGAAGCCAAATCTTTCAGCCTCCAAACATTACGGTGTAAACATTAAAGCTCTGAAAAAGGAGTACCAGTTGCCATATTGGAAATCATGTTGTTTCATCCGCTCTTGGTTGAATTATTTATTTATTTTTTTCTCACAAGGCTAATTTTGCACGTCTGTTCGTGTCAATGTTTCTGTAGTCATTGACTTAGTCTTTGAGAACTTATGCTCTAATGATATGTCCAAAGAAGTCTAGGTTCACCTGTATGTGCTGCTTGCCTTTCTCCAAATGTACTTCTAATGTATAGCCTCATCCTGAACTTGTCCTTAATGGCGTGTGTTCTCAAACCTATAAACTATTGCCTTCTCTGAAAGAGTCTTCTGGGGTAGGGGTATATATTTTAGTAATTAAGAACTTTTCAACTTATAAAACCTAACAAATTCAATTCACTTTGCCAACAATGTTTGTTTTTTCATGTGCAACCTGTAAACTGAAGGGATTATATGGTGCTATCTGAATTGTTTGCTAGCCGTTGTCAGATTTGTTCTGTCTCGGTTTCTTCTAGTGTGCAACAATGAAGAAGACGAATGTAATCCACCAGAAACTCTTCTAGTAACAGTAGTAACTCTTACCATTGCTTGTGTTGGTGTTGCAGCTATTTGGTGACGGTAATGGGTTTGGTAATTCCGTGGAGCATGACTCTGTTGATCGTTGATGTCTACTCTGTCTTCGTTAGATGCTTGCATCATCAACCAAGAATAATTATAATAATTATGTTAGGAGACTTGGTGTGCGTTTTTGTCTATAAACTTATTTATCTCATTAACAAGTTCTTCCTTTTCCCAAATTAAGACTATATTATGTTCGTTTCATCACAGGCGTTGTCATATCTCTCACTCGCTGCAGCTTGCACGACTGCTAGTACCACAAATCTCCTACTGTATCTCGACGGATCCTACTGCCCCGCCAAGTTATGTACAAGATATCAGTTATCTGCTGCAATGGCTTTCCTTTCTTGGTTTCTTTCACTAGGTTCCTCTCTGTTCAATCTCTGGCTTCTTCCTTCTTTGTAAAGGTCCTGCTGGTTGTTGTCATATAGAAAAATTGAGCTCCACCGAGATTGGAACAATCGCGTCCATATACAGAAATTTTTGGGAGATATAGATAGGGTCGTTCTGAGACGAAGCTTAAAGAAATGTATACCTACAAGTTATTCTGTTGAATTGTATTTATGAAGAAAAAGAATAGTTCGCATTTTAATCACTTGGTAATAGTAAAATTTAGGTTTGAAACCATTTGCGTTGATGTTGTCGATTTCTTATGTGAATTCGGCTGGTCGTCCCCCTCATCATAAGAGAAGCAAGGTCCACACAAGGTTAGGAAGTAGTACGTTCGGTTCACCAAGTTCTACCACTGCGAGGCCCAATCATACTCAAAAGAAGAGTTTGATCCTAGCTCAGAAGGAACGCTAGCTATATGCTAAACACCTGCAAGTCGAACGTTGTTTTCGGGGCTTGGTCCTTAACTCGTAAGAAATGCAAGTGACACCTTCTGTAACCATATTTGCATGGAGTTGTACATATAGTCATCTTGTTTAGCTGAACTTACATTGGCATTATGAATAACATGATTGTGGATTACGTTTTCTTTATATTCAACACGTGTTGCTATTAGACTGTCATTATGAACCATACATTCAAATAAGATTCCACATCGTCAAGGATTCATATTCACTAGGGATATATTATTCAATTCATGTGAGTTTCGAGACCTTGCGTACAAGTGAAGGGCTAGTGGTTGTTGCAACATGATATTTTCAACTGAACAAAAAATACTTTATATTTATAATTCATAAAACCGTTACATTTACCCCCAAACCAAAAGCCCAACGGCCATGTTATTCACTGCCAAAAATCAGACCGTTGCTTACCGCCTCTTTCACTCTCTGCAAACCACCAAATTTCACCCACAAATTCAAGACCTCCACACACCAAACCCTGCATCATCTCCTAGAGCAATGCTCCTCCATGAGAGAACTCAAACAGCTCCACGCCCAAATCATCCTCCACAGCCTCACAAACGAAAACCTCACGCTCGGAAAACTCATATCCTTCTGCTCCGTCTCCGATCCCAGAAATCTCCGCTATGCCCATCTTGTGTTCCACCAAATTCCTGAACCAAACAAGTTTATGTACAACAGTCTTATAAGGGGTTACTCAAATAGTGATGACCCATTTAAGGCTTTTTCACTCTACTGCCAAATGGTTGGTTCAGGTCTTTCACCGAACGAGTTCACGTTGCCTTTTGTGCTCAAGGTTTGCGTGGGACAGTCCGCGTATTGGGAAGCCGTGGCTGTTCATGGCCAGGCTATTAAACTAGGAATTGGGTCTCAAGTTTGCGTGCAAAATGCCCTTATTACTGTCTATAGCGTTCGTGGGTTGATCCGGTGTGCTCAGAATGTGTTTGATGATATGACTGAGAGGAGTCTGGTTTCATGGAATTCAATGATCGGTGGCTATGCTAGAATAGGTTCGTGCAAGGAGGTTCTTTTGTTGTTTAGGGAGATGAGAGATTTGGGGGTTGAGCCTGATAAGTTTACTTTGGTTAGTTTACTCTCTGTTTGTTCACAAGCTTGTGATTTGAAGTTGGGAAGATATGTGCATCTTTTTATTGAGGTTAGTGGGATTGAAATTGACCAAATTGTGAGAAATGCTCTTCTGGATATGTATGCCAAGTGTGGGCATTTGCACTTGGCACGAACGATTTTTGATCAAATGACTCACAAAAATGTGGTTTCCTGGACGTCAATGGTTAGAGCATACACTAAACATGGGCTCATTGAATTTGCCCAGGAGTTTTTCAACCAGATGCCACATAAAAACGTGGTTTCTTGGAATTCAATGATCTCATATTATGTCCGGGAAGGCCAGTGCAGGGTGGCTTTGGATCTATTCCAGAAAATGCTTAATTCCAGTGTGGTGCCTGATGAGGCTACCTTGGTTTCCATCCTTTCAGCCTGCAGCCAAATTGGCGATTTGGTCATTGGAAGGAAAACCCATAATTACATTTGCAACAGCAATATTGCACCCAGTGTAACTCTTTTTAATTCCCTTGTGGACATGTATGCAAAATGTGGTGCTGTTGAAATGGCCATGGACATCTTTATTCTGATACCAGAAACGAATGTAGTATCATGGAACATCATTATCGGGGCCCTTGCATTGCACGGTCGCGGATCAGAATCAATTGGGATATTTGAACAAATGCAAGCAGGTGGAATCTGGCCGGATGAGATCACCTTCATCGGACTGCTTTCTGCTTGCAGTCACGGTGGTCTTCTAGACTTGGGGAGACATTACTTTGAAAAAATGAAGTTTACTTACAGAATATCACCTGAAATTGAGCACTATGCTTGCGTGGTAGATCTGCTGGGGCGAGCGGGACTTTTAGAAGAAGCAATGAGGCTGGTAAGAGGAATGCCAATGAAGCCTGATGTTGTCATTTGGGGTGCTTTACTTGGTGCTTGTAGGATCCATGGAAATGTGGATTTGGGAAAGCTGATTCTAAAGCAGCTGTTGGAGTTGGAACTGCATGGTTCTGGGCTTTATGTACTTCTAGCAAACATATTTGGTGAAGCGCAGAGATGGGAGGATGTCAAGAACATCAGGAAACTAATAAAAGACGGTGGATCCATAAAGAGTAGAGCAGTGAGCTCGATTGAAATTGATGGCCGTGTTTATGAATTTATGGTTGATGACAAGAGACATGAAACTTCAAGCAGTATATACTCCATGCTTGATCAATTAACAGATCATCTGAGGCCTACTGGGTATGCTCCAAGTGCGATTTTGGATATAGAAGAATCGTAGTTCTGCTGTATCTGTAAGTTAGAACCGTTACACTCTGATAATTATTTATAACTTTAATTGTTTTAATATGAAGTGACTTGCAAGTAGCCAATGCCTGCTTCTGTTTTCCATACCAAACCCAGTTCTAAATAACTACTTTGCTTTTGGAATTGAAGATAAAGGTTTGTTTAAATGTAAAGTCATTAGCACCATCTGGCCCACGTTACAAGTGTTGATCTAATTTTTGGTTACTTACTTTGACAAGGTATTAGGCAATAGAACTGGAAACTTACTCCTTCGAGTTCTAAAGTTGAGTGTGTGAAAGGTAAAGGTGCCAAGAAAGTAACTTGCAACTGATAGTATGAAACTAAAAGTATCATTGAAATTCTAGTTGATTTAAGTAGGATATACAGCATATGATTATCATTGAAATTATAGCTAACATGAAATTTTACTGCAACTTGAAGTAGTATATACACCATATGATCACGTAGCAAGTAGAAATGTCTTCTACTAAAAGGTTTCTTCCTTTCAGGGGCATTGATCAAGTGTATGAAACAGAGCTTGGGCACCTGGATTCAGACTTCTATCTAGTTCGAGAGCATGCCAACCATGCAGAAAGAACCTAATACCGACTGATGCATCATGGTCATTTCTAATAGGTTACTTGGGGAGTTCGAAAATTGTAAAAAGTACAATGAAAATCCTTAAAAAATACTACTGTACGAACTGTTAGGGAGTAGTGAAACTCGGAAGGATCGAGGATGCACACCGAACATGCAGGTCTCCTTGTTTTCTGGGTAAGTTTTTAACCAGCTATGGCCACTTCTTTCTGTATTTTTTTCTTGAGAATAATAATCTGTTTTCCTTTTCATGTCTTCAAAACTTCACGTCAAACTGCAGCTAATAGGCATATATATACGGATGGGAACAACTAAAACTTCCATACAAGTTTCATTGAATCGAATGTAGGGAATATTATGAAGTATTAACAGTAATATTTCGTTCCTTTTTATTCTATCCGATTGTATGTAGATTTAGTGATTTACTGAAATATTTTTGGATTAAAGGGCATTATCCAATCCTTTTGCTGCAGTTCAACAAAAAAGCCAAAACCCAATATCCAATCTTGCAAGGAAAGAAGAAGGAAAGCCACATCCAATCCGAGGTATCTCATTTCTTCTATATTTTTAATGATCTCAATCGTCCTGTCGAATTCATAGGACGAGTAGGGGACACAAATTCTTTGTATTTGTTGAAAATCTGTTCAATTATTTAGCACTGCATTCTTTGTATTCTTTGATTATGCAGATTGCAGAACCAATTTGACCAAAGCTCGAGTCTTTCCAAATCTTAGGGACCTAAGGAGAGGTGGGGCCTGACAGCCATGCATGGATAGAGTGCTCTGGATCAAGAACTTTCATGGTAATGACGTTACCCTACTTTTTTTTATGTATTTTTTATTTATCAACTTTCTGCAATCCGCACTGATAAAATTAATGCTAAAGCGATATGTTGTCCAACCTTTAAAAATGTTCAAATCTAACAACTATGGTTTAAGTATTAGTTAGATCGGGATTCTTTTCCAGGATTTTGTCTGAATTCATAATCCACACATAATTGAGTAGGATTTGCTTTTATCCGGTTGGTGGGGCTCATTGTTGGTGTTGCCAATGTCTCTGCTTCAAAATTCAATTAATTTACCAAACAAAAGAAAATAAAGTCCAAGCCAAAAATAAAAGAATGCAAATCTCATAACTCATTCAAAACAATAATTTCTTATTAGAAAATTGATCCTGAATCTGAATATATTCTTTCTTTTATATATTGAACGAACGGAGGTCCGTTCTTTATCGAAAAACAAAGAATCTGAGTATATTCTTTCTTTATATATAGTCCGGCTATGAAGCACAGGTTAGAGAACGGGAAGTCGGTAATGTGTCAGTAACACCGTAGTGTGTTCTTTCTTTAATAAAGAACGAATGTCTTACGTAGAGAGTACTTGTATTTACATATACATCTAGGCTTTAGCCCAAATGAAAGCAGAGCCCAAAACAACATATATTTCCAACATGGACTCATAAACAGACAAAAAGGCCAGCAAAGATGTGAGAGGCAGAGGGTGGTGAGAAAGGAACAGAAAAGGTCATTTGTGAAAATAATTAAGCTTTTTAATGACAAATGATTAAGAGCACAAAATATTGTTTCTTTTAAAAAATTAACCAAATGATAAAAAGCAAAAAAAGCATTGGGTGTTAGGCATATTTTTTTGGGTCAAAAAGTGCATGATTGAAGCACTTATTTTAAGAGGGATACATGCATGACTGCTTTTGGTGGGCGACTTGGAGACCTGCAGAAGAACACTAAGAAGCTTCAAGGAAAGAAGGGTTAGGGAATTGATGTGGGACATTTTAATAATTAAACCCCATAAAGTAAGGTTGATAATTATGATAATTATAATCAAAACCAGAACAATTAGTTAGTAATCTTTCTGACAAACTATGGGGTTTTAGCGGTTTTGGGTTTATTAAATTTAATTAAGCGTACAAGGGGGCCAAGTGGGTGGGTCTTTGTTCTGAAATGTAAGACATATTAACATGTGTTAAAAACAATTAGAAAAGACCATCACAATCCACGAACTCCATTGCCTGTGTGGTATTGTCGGGGTTTGAGCCCTTTGCTGATACTTTCATACTTAGTGGTCCTTGAGACTACTCATGTCCCCATCATCGTACTAACAGAAAATTTAACAAAATGATCAAAATGATTTACGATGGACAAACACATGGTCAACTTCAATTGATTTTCATTATTAGGGACCAAACTGAATAATTATATCAATTTCAAATACTATTTTGGCTAAAAAAATCAATATATTATTTCATTTATTTGCTAGTAGGTGCAGGATCCATAATTGGTGATCATTCTGTCTCTCTCTCTCTTCCAATAGAACATGAGCATGCATGCCAAAATGGAAGAAATCCTGGATTTCCTGTTTTCTTTTCTTTTGTTCAAGAACGTGTTGAAATTAAGTGTGGATTTGGATGTGTTTATATCATGAGAACTGTTATTAGCACTCCACAAATCTTATTCTACACTCCTCACAAGTGTTTTTTTTCTTTCTAATTATAGAAAGTTTGTAGTGCAAAATGAGATTTTTGAAATGCCAATAACAGTTCCCTATATCATTTGTCATACAAGCAAATTAAAAAACTCAACTCTGTCTCCTCCAACCACACTTAGAAGTTTTAACCCTCTAAAAATCCAAATTGTGAAATTTTTTACAATTACATTCCTTTAGTCAAAAGTATTGATGTAACAATGTCCATGAAATTCAATGCCAATGGATTCGTATAACATGCTTGATTGATGATAATGGATGTTGGTGCAAGATTTGACATGCTATGCTGTTAAATTATGTATGTAAATCTGAATTATTTACTTCCATGCAAACTATTCAAATAAACTTCAAACTTATGAACAATTTAGATTCACCAATTCGATGAATGATAATATTGTATTGTCATAGTATTTATATGGATATACACATTCAAATAAATGTCCTTTCGATGAATATTTTAGATTCAATAAAAGGGATGTTGATGACATATTATCGTTGAATTTAACATGTTATGTTGTTAAATTATCTAATTTTAATATGATGGATCGATATATAATTTAGATTCCTAGTCCGACAACATAAGAAAGACAACGAGTACAAGAAAACATCCTAGTTATCATATATACGTAGTGATAGTAATTAAGTGACAGTGGCACAACAACACTAATAAATATATACGAGAATTGTAGTTAAAAGAGAGGAGGTTTGTGGATTGCAGGATGATAAGAGTCGCCGGGGAAGCAGGAAAGGGCGGCGGACTTTGGAAGCTTATTAAATAAGTTAAAAGAGAGGAGGGCTGCATTGCGCCGGGATACATGGGTGAGCATGCAGATAGCAGGCGCCGTCGGGGATCAAAGCAGCACACACAGATCAGCTTACGCCACCGCTTGTCTTGTCGGATACTTAGTTCAATACCTTGCAATAACTTATAAATAAATAATAAAATTAAATTAAAAAAAAATATATGTACTATTTTAACGTCATTATATTATCTACTTATTAGTTATAGCTTGCTTGTTGCAGTTTCCATGGCTACTCTTTTCCACGTGCCTTCTCTCATGCATTGCAGCGACGCACCACCTCCTCCCGCACCCTGCCACGTTTCCATTTCTCTTCATTCATGCATTCCAATTATATATTGTTCTTCTTTTTTGTTTGTTGGAATTTTCTCTGCCCTTGGAGTTAGGCCAAATTTTGAACAATGTGCCTGCAAAGTGCCAAAGTGCAAAGAAAACGTTGCAAGTTCATCAGCCACCCACTCTCTTATGGTCGCCAATTATTCACTCATTTTGTTGTCTCTGTGAAAATACCCCATCTCTCTCTCCCACTAAATGTGGAATAGGATTCTTTTCTGATCTTCTTTGTGAGGATTCGGATGATCAATTAACTATGTTCGTTTATCGTATATCGTGATATTAGAAAGTATTTAAAATTTTAAATTTTAAATTAAATATAATTAGTACCTAACAAAAATTAACCGCACGATATACAATGAACGATCAAGATTGATTGATCATCGAATCCGTACAAAGAGAATCTGAAAAGGATCATTGCCCCCATAAATTACAATTCACCTGCAGATTTTGTCTGGGGAGTGGAGATGCTGGAGTGACATGAACCCTATCATGCATGTGAAAAATCTGTGTCCAACAATTGGAGTTTTAGCAATGTGAATTGTATGTGACAGATTTCGTTTGGTTTTTTGGGGGTCGCTATTAGAATAAAAAATTCGGACCCTTCTTACTTTTGGTTTTATGTATGCGTTTCTAGGGTTAATAAGCCAAACGTATTATCTATAAAATTAGTCGGACATAAAATTTTGCACTTATAAGCGAAGAAAAGTATTCTTTGTCGTATTAAACATTTGTTGTTTTCATATTGGTATATTAATAAACGCAAGATATGTTAGAAATGAAAGAAAAAAACACGTAGTTCTTGTATTCACTCTAATACTTATCTTCACAAATATCTGCATGGTTTTTTCGGCTTTTCCATGTTCTTTGCAGGGGTAAATTTGTAAGGAGAAGCATTTTGTGACTTTTTCTTCCATTTAGAAAAGTACTCAAAGTTCCTTTTACCTAGTGGAATCCATCCAAAGGTAGCACATTAGCATATATAGGGCCATATACCTCTTAAGCATGGTGACCAAAACCTTCAAGGCTAAGGAAGGCTAAGTTCCTAACATCTTTGGTAAGTCCAAATTATTCCAGGATTTGCTTCTCTTTTTTTTTCCTTTTTCTTTTTGGTACAACTATATATTTCACACTAAGGGGAGAAAGAGTTCGGCAAAGCCACACAATAGGCAACCTAATTTGGTATTAAATTCCATCAACGAGATTCGAACATAAGACCTCTCACTTACAAGTGAAAAGAAATACCATCAGACCGTAGTACTAAGTGGCTTCTAGGATTTGCTTTTAAACATTCTTTTTTGATATTTGCCTTCTTTCAATGGTTAATGGTTTTCACATTTCTGTGTTCTGGTTTTAATTCCATAGCAAATAAAATCCATGATTATAATACTCTCTACATTTTATTCTTTAAAAAGCAAAATTCTATCTGTTTCATGATTAATCATGATAAACATTGAGATTAAATATTAATTAATTAGTTACAAAAACAATTGGTGGCCCCATTATATTCAGAAAAC
>JAOTRO020000003.1:1228410-1238758 GCA_028566515.2 Pyracantha coccinea | reverse complement strand
AAGCTTGCAATATATGGTGGACATGCACTTGATCATGTCCTCTGAAAGCCTGTTAGGTGTCTCTGGAATATGATCAGCAATGCGTGTACCAAGATGCTCTGCCAGACTAATTAAATTTGACGAAGTATTCTGAGCATACTGGAAAAACAATTGAAAGTCATAATCCAGAAAAAAGCCTCCAAATATCCGTACATACCACGACAAGAAGTTAAACCCTCTAAAGTTAGGTTTCCCATAATTGTCACTATTACAAGAATATCACGCATAAGGATCTTCTTCATTAAAAATGGTGAAGTAAAGCAGCTTATGCCATGATGTGTGGTGATAGAAAATAACAAGCATTTTTAGGGAACAGACTTTAACAAGAAAATTATTAAAACATTGCATGGAAGTTACCTCCATCATAGACAACGGTTGAGAATGACAGGAACGCAAAGTGTTCGCCAAGGACTCTTCTGGAGAAGTTCTACTTAAGAATGCAGAGCGTTGCGAAAGTGAGGAGTGGCAAAGGTGAACACTGGAATCTAATAGTTTCTCTTCTCCTCCAATTGCATTGAATTCCTTCTGTGAATTTTCAAGTGACTGACCACTGGATTGAACTGCCAAGTTTTCCCTCTCCAATGGCATATCAGGTTCAGAAACTTCCAGGAACCTGCTTCTTGGGCTTGTTAGAGTTGGTTTTAGTCGTTCATCTTTCTTAGATGGGGAAACAGAGGAAAATTTCCCATCAAATGCTCTCCTATACAACGAGAGAAGATATTGTTCCAAATGCGCAACTTCTAATTCTAACACAGCAATCTCCTTAATCAATTCTGTAGCTGGCTGGAGTTACATAAAAGCAGTGTCAAGGTGTCAGATAAAATTTACATGGCAATTTGCAACAGAATATGACAGAAATAGAGCATGTATGTAGGTATGTAATTATCCCTGTTAAATATTCATATATATTAAAAATAAAAAGAAAATTTAATATGAAGGCAGAAAAGCTACCTTAGGCATCACACTTGCATTTGTATTATGATGGATGGAAGACCTATAACCCAATGCATTTTCTAAAGCATGACGGACCTCGAATTGATCTTGTAATCTTTTCTCAAGCTGTAGAATCTGTTTACAAAATATTTAAAACATCTAACATCAGTAAGCAAAGTTAAAGCTGGAGCACGCTTGAGCATAATGGGTTGGATATAATAATCCAGAATCTCCCGAACCTGAATATAAAGATATACAATTTTGGTATACCTCTTGCTTTAAAGAGTTGTATACTTCCACAGTAGGAGATTGTTTCTTCTTGGTCGTAACATGGCCCTTGAATTGTCCCATATCCTGGTTTTAGATCCAATCCATAAGTCAGATGTAAAGTTATTTTTCAATGCCAGAGTTCAGAATTTTAATGCGTGAATAATCAAAATAATTATCAGTTTATTCAACTTGCCTCAATAAAGAATATATCCCACCTATGCAATAGGTATAATTTTTAAAGACATAACAATCCTATAACTATTTAACATTATATGAACTTGTAGTTAAGATTAAATATCTGGAAAAGAAGGAAAATTAGAGGGGCCAATATGTAATGTTCGAGCTGGCAGCCTGGCACTAAGCTTAAGATCTTTAATTAGCACTTATTGTAATAGGTAGTCAAACAAACAATAAGCTACTAAGATCACTAGCTCTAAGATATCTAACCTTCTTTATAAGATAATGATTATGGAGTAATATAGGCAAACATGTAAAATGTAGTAGTGATCTTACCAGCTTCACAAGGTCTGATGCTTCACCGAAACTACCCAAATCATCTTCGTCCACTCTTTTCTTCTCAGGAAAGCTAGCAATGCATAGGTGTAAACAAAATGAATTAACTGATATTGATTGAAGAAGAGGGCATTTGCTGTCTTTCATTCCACAAGTAGGCTACTGCATATATGATTTGTCCATTTACAAGCAAAACCTCAACGTATTCTTCTCAAAGAAGAGGAACAAAAAAATTTTGGGTTCAATATCCTGTACAACTCATGATTACATACTTTAAGAGGAAAACAAAGTTGGGAAAGTTTTAGAGAAAGCGAAATTAATATTTATAAAATATAATTTTCGCACAGAAGAGAAAAAAAAATTCAGTACCCTCAACTGCTCATGAAAATACAAAGACTTTGGGAGGAAAAGCTATAAATTTTCAGAAGAGAAATGAAAAAAAAAACTTCCATGGATAAAACCCAAAATTCCAAACAAAAAAAACACCTGAAATCGAAGGGTCTCAATGAATCAAAGAACTCTCAAGTTTTTCTCTCTCTTGGGTTCTGAATCGTATCAATTAAAAAATAACCGAGGCTTCCATCCATGAAGAATAATTGAGCAGCAAATTTGTAACAGGCCAAAGTGGAGGTTTTGTTTTTTGTCTGAATCCAATAAATGCAGGTTAGTAGAAATTCAGTGTTGTCACTTGAAGAAAAATTCTTTGCAGCTGTGAAAGCTCAGATTCCCATTTGTCCCAAATAATCCACCCCACAAATTCTTCCAGTTCAAGAATTTCAACAAGTATGCATACTAAAATAACGCAAAACTGTAAGAACAGTGACTGCTAGCTAACAAAAGAAATAAATTTCATGAGGTATCACCCAAAAATATACTCAGTAATTACGCTTTACCGCAGTGACGGAAATCACCGCACCCCAAGCGGTTCGATCCCCACCCATCCCCTTTCCCTCTAACATTTAACAATTTCTTTTAACAAACGATATTAACATTTAACGATTTAACTCAGCAATGCTATCGTTTGTATAAAAAAAATTTAAAAATTTAAAATTTAAAAAGCTACCTTTTTGAACGCTTGTGTTGTTTCACACTTAATCCCAGCATTTTACCTTCACCACCGCTCATCCCTCCAATCCGCCTTAATCTCTGCAAAAATCATCTCAAAACACAACGGTAAATATTTTACTGAGGCAAAAACAAAAAGATTCCAACACAGAAAAACACGGGAAATAAAATTTACCACTTACCCACGAACCCAGAAGTGAGGGCAAATTTCTCAAACGCCTCTAATCAGACTCCAAAGTCCAAAACTTTAACTTTCTCACTTGCATTTTTCACCTTCCCGGAAAAAAGAAAAAGAAAAACCCACAAAGTGACACTTGCTGGTATCAGAGTCTGAAAATTGCAGAGCTGAAATGGTGCCTAAAACCCACAAACAACGACTCAGAAAAGAGGACACTTTTGACCGGGGAGCTTCTCTGTGAAGATATGACTGTTTTTTGAGCTTTTTTCCCACCCGCCGCGGGTGGGGCGAGGGGGAGCTGTCTTTAGCTTTGGCTTTACTTTAAAAGAAGGAAAAACCAGGTCGTGGGGGGTTTAGCGGGAGAAGAAAAAGCTGGCATGGACTTGTGGTGGTATTAATGGAAGACCCCTGAATGTCAAAGGGTTCCAAAAGCGGACAATTTTCTTTCTTTTCCTTTCACTGAGCCGGAGGACAAATGGGCGGGTGATAAATAGTGGCTGTGACCGACTGTGGATGTATAGCTTGCGTTAGTGATGATTTATTGTATTTTATTAATTGTTTGTCACTTATTTAACAATCTAACAGTACTTCTTTTCATTTTTAAGTGAGATTGTGAATGGCTAAGTAATGAGTTATGGATCAATTTGCTCGGATATTCTTTGGTGTAAACATATCTTTACAGAAAGTTTTAATTAATTTTTTTGTGTTATAAACATAAGTTAAATAACATCATCAAAATTTCAACATTCTCTTCTCTTGTTGTGAAGCAAGTGGGAGTTGGTGACCGTCCCTCCACCTTGTCCCATGCTGATTGATCTATGGTCACTGGCCTAAGACTCTAGTATGACCTACATATGTAGCAATGCATTCTAGCTGAGATTTTCTTTAGATCTCTGTGTTTAGAGTACAAGACCAAAAGATTCGGGCCATTGAAAAAAGAGACCCGGATCCTTAATGTATGTGAGGTGGGTTAGTAAGACAAACTAATAGAAATCGCAAGATTTAAAATGAGTGGTCTGAACTCTTGATCCATCGACTTAGGACACATAAATACAAAAAGGATCTCAACTCATTGCATATATACCATTGCTATGTATTAGAAAGGGAAAATACACATGACAATAATCATAATTATTTATTATACCAGCATCTAGTTTTTACTTTTTCTTAGTTGATATGAGCGATAATTAGAGGGAGAAATCGACCTAAGAATTTGAGTGTAAACTCTAATCACTTGAGTTATAAGAATTTTCCGTCTCCATAGTTTACTCTCAAATACATGTGATAGTGGGAAGAAGGGGAACAAAACAAAGAATTTCGGGCACATAATTAAATTTATAGTTTTATAGGCAATGGTTTTCCCACTCTATTTTCTTCCCCTAGACACGCCTCTCTCTAGGTACTTAAATTGAATAAAGCAAAAGAGAATTAAATAACAAAAACAATGGAGAAGGAAAAGATGAATGGTTGAAAATCATTTATCCTTGGGTTATATTCAAAATTACTTTCCTATTGCTAAAGTCACATCAAATGGTTATATTTTGTCACTTACATTCAATGAAACATTAATTTGTTTACATTGTCTCGAAGCTGGAACATTATTCTTAGGAATGATAATGTATACCAGTTCGTTAAATGGCATACAAGTTGATTTGTGAATATAAACTAAGTTTTCAAGAAAAGTTAGTTGCGTGTTATTTTAGGGTTGCAGTGGTTCTAAGTCCACACAACTTGGAATTTTAGATATACAACTAGGGAAGTGCTTGATACATGAATTTTTAAGGCCAATGAGTAAGTCCAAGTGAACTAAGCCAATTGAGAGCAAAAGCCAAAAATGGGTTGTGTCCAATAACGACTGGGGAGCAAGTTTTTTTGGTTTTAGAAGAAAAGCAAATTAAAGAGGAGCCTCCATCAAAAGGGATGAAAGGTGAAGGATAAAGGAGACATAGGATGCTGGAAAAGGAAGAAGGATTTGAGAGCTTTCTCTTTGTCTAAATCTCTTTTGAGAAATGACCCAAAAAAACTCTCTTTTGAGAAAAAAACAGGTGGATGCCCTAACTGTCCTTCAGCGTCAAGGAAACTAACGTTTGTCACAGAATCCACACATAAAATAATGCTTAATATTATTAGGGCTTGACCTTTTCCAATTTTTCCAATACCAATACAAAAGAAAAAGATGAAATGGCCAGTGCGGTGGGGTGGCCAGTCTCTCCTTTTGTCGTGATATTCACCTAATTGGGAAAAAGAATAAGAAAAAGTTTCGTTTTTCACTGCAATGAGAGATACTCTTTAATTTGGTCTGAGCAATGAGAGAAAAGTGAGAGAAATTTGAGAAGAAAGTGAGAGGAAGGGTTGTTTTAGTAAAAACAAATTCTGCGAATTGTTTATTGGGTGCCTTTTATAGTAAGATTGCAGAAACCAAAACCCTGGGGCACCTGCATGAGTGTAGGAAGTATATTATAGACTCGAGCTAGGATCAAGACTTGTTTATTTCAGACTGAAAATATGGATTTGATTAGTCCAAAAAGCCAAAAATCAAGACATAAGAAAGGTGAAAAGGAAAATAAAAATTTGAAAATGAAGGAAAAATCCAAAGTTATCAGCATTCTGAAGTGCTTCTTTCGATCGTCAATGTACACTTAGCAATTATGAGTGTACTTAAAGCTGGTCCTGATATTTGGGATCCCTTTAGAAAATTGAAATGGAGGCTCTCAAGATATTTTGAGATTTTGGATGTTGATTTCTTTTTCACTATCCATGTGGTCTAACATTTCTCCATGTACTTATATCAATCTATGGTTGGTAGTTGCTTTGATTTGTGGTGTTTAGCGTGTGCTAGGCCAACATTTGTTTAAATCCACAAAACACTTCCTATGAATGACCCTTGTTGATAAAATAATAGACGCATCAGTTGAAATGAAAAGGACTCTCGTGTTATGGAGAGTAACTTTTGCACACCTATTTTCGTTCGCTCCGCTTATATGTTTATTTCTAGCATTTGAATTGAATAAATCAAGGAACACAAATATGCACAAATCATATCTCTTTATTCTTAGCTGGCTTATGGTTGGTTTGTTTAGCATCAGAGTTTTTTCAATAATATGATCTTTGCGTGGGGATTCTTCATTGGGGATTGAGGGTAGAGACAGAAAATATGGTTAATTTCCTTTTGGATCCATCTGCCATATTAGTCTCCATTTTTAGTACAAGTTAAAGCTTTTGTTTCCAATAAATAAACAGATGAAACTTCTATTTTATCTTATTATCAACTGTTTATGCAAGTCAGTTGGATGGTTTCTCAATGCCAAAAATATTAGATTAATACCAAGAAAAAATACATATATTCAATTCAAGAGTACTTAGAGTAGGAGAATCTTTAATTTTCAAATCAAAACTGACAGACATCCTCCATGGAAATTTGGATTTATAAGTTGCATTAATAATATTCTTGAGTTTGTGGACCACGAAAAATGACATCCTTACTACAAGGACCAAAGAGTGTAGGGTTCAGAGTTCCATGTTACTGAGATTTCTCTCAGAGAGTTGTTAGTTTTCCAAAGAATTAGGTTAAACAAACAATTTGCCATTGATTTTTAATGAATCTAATGTCTGCCCTATAGCTAATTAAGTTTATTTTAACAACTTAATTAGGGGACATAAACAACAGTTACCTGCAATATACGCTAACCAAGATGTCAAGCATGCAATGAAATGCAACTCGAATGGTAAAACAAGACAAATTAGAAGTGTACGTGAATTGTCAAATTTGAAATTCAAAAGAATTAGGAGGAGAGAAACTGCAGCTTCCGAGTCAGGGTGGCCTTGTTCTTGTTTTCTTTCACTATATTTTCCTATTTTTTAATATGAAAATGTTAAATAAAATCCAGAACATATAGAAAAATACAAGAACTTCATCAGGTGTTTTTTTATCAAACAAATATATGTCGGGCAAGTTCTTGACTGATGGGAAATGTCTGTTTTCGTTCAGTTAATCATTCAACAATGATTCAATTCCACTTTTTTTTTATTTTATATTATTGATACCAAAATGGGGTCTGCATTTAAAGAACGAATAATGCAATGATACACATGGGAAATTCTTACTATATATATATATCTTTGATTTTATGCTTGGTCTTATAAACTAACAGAAAAATGAGTAATCTGAAACAAGAAAAGGACTTCTCAGATGTGGTAAGTACTGTTAAAAAGATGCAGTACCCAAATCAAATAGCCAAACGTGAAGAAAGAAACCATGCTTTCTTGATCTGAGGCTAATGCTGAAGCACCATCTCTATGACGAATGGGGACTGGTTACTCAGTTGCCTTGAGTTGGCAAAAGCTAAATGTCCTTTAGCTACAATTACCTAGCTATGAGGGGGTATGAGAGGACAAATTATTGGCACAGCACTCCTATCACGTCACTAATCCACCCATTTTGATGTATCCACATGAAGAAAATGTATCTTTAGCAGACAAAATAACGTGACATGAACATTCATATTTAAAAATTTCTGGCGGGAGAGAAAAACCAATTGTGTGTAGTAGTGGGAAAAGGGGAAGAGGCTTCAATTTTTTTATCTTTTTGGGTTGAAATAAATTTGTTTTGGGTTGGGGAACGTGAAGAAGAATCCCATTAATGGGACAGAGAAAGTAGAACTTTCCAAAAACATTTGGACAAGGGAGTCGATGCCAATCATAACCAGCAAAAGGCATCTCTCTTTCTACCTCTTAGTTTTTGTCCCTCACCCTCTTTATCTCTCTCATAAGGTGGATGGTCCAACACCAGAAGGTTAATGGGGGTGGAGTTTGCCTACTTGATCCTGATGCAATAACATGTAACAAAACCAAACTGATCTTCAAAATGTTTTTGGTTGTAAGAGTTTTCAGGTGCATTAATACTGGCCCACTAACAGGCACCAATACACCACTCCGCAACCTCTACACGTCAATGCAAACAGTAACTCCAAAAGGATCCTTATGTTTTGTTATAGTGGTTTATTGCTTAACAGAGAATGGCTTATAGCATGACAGAGAGAAGAAAATTCCTAACATTTTTAGCTAAATTTTCTACCGCCATTCCAATATTTGGGAGTTGGTAATGGCAAAGGCACTGGGCTTTTGTACATTGATTTTTGCAAAAGGCAGTCACTTGCTCCCAAATTGTGTACCAAGCATACATATAAACTAAAGCGAAAGGGATATACACTAGTCAAACCAATCCTAATGCATATTCAGAAATTTTAGGGGTGTTAATCAGTTCAAAATCATTGATTTTTAACAAGACGCAACTTAGACCATCTTCAATGGAGATGGCTATAGGACCATAGGCCAATTTTTAGCCCGATTTGCCACAAAACTTAACTTCAATGGAGGGTTGGGCCATAAAGAAGTGGGACCCATCAGGCCAATCTATACCCCTTTGGCTATCTGGCTGGGTATTTTGAGTCCACCTATCAGCCTGTTGTTGGGGCCCAGTTTGTCAAAGCCAATGGACCATCTGACATTAGCAGTAACGGCAAGCTGACGTTATTTAGCAGTTGGAGTTTATTTTTTGTTTTTTTAGGATGAAATTAAAAAATTAAAAAATCTAATTTGTTTCTTATAAATACCTAAGCATTTTCTACATCATTTTCACCCTTTCATACTATCTTCTTACCTCATTTTATTCCAACTCTTCACATTCTATTCACCTCAAACACTTTTTTCAAACACACCCCTCTCTTATCTATTCCAATAATCTAAAATAGAATTTTCAATATTTTTTCAAAAAGCTTTTTGCAAGGCTTATAGATGGATTTCAAAAGATAGTATCAAGGATATTTCTCAAACAAGTAAAGGCATTTGGACTTGTACATCCAAAAAGTACTACGAGTGTTACGAAGGCACCACTCCACCGAACCCCACAAACCACGAGAGTTGTTCTTTACGATGGAAAAAAACAACTTCATCCAAAGTTGAACAAATGGCATCAAGCCTTGATAATGGCTGAAAGGAGACATGCTAGCAGAGCCAATCTATACGATGAAGTAAGTGTTTTCACAAGTTCTTTTAAATATTTAATTAAATTATATTTAATTTCATAAATTAATTTCTTTTTAAGTTTTGTAATTATATTTTCTAGCAACGCCAAGCGGAACAATTGTGTATGGATGACATGAAAAAACCCTTTACTCATCATGGTTGTTGGGAAATTTGTAAAGCGTGGGTGTTATTTCAAGATCCACCTCAAGAAAAATTTGGTCCTACGCCGGTGATTGAAAATGTTTCCGCTGATACAGCTAGGGATGAAGAAGTATATCCTGTCATTGAAGAAAATCTGTCTCCGAGGTCAATCTTCCATACCTTGGGCTATGGACAAAACAAGGCTAGAAAATTAAAGGAAAATGGTAAGGAAAATGAGCAGTTAGCCTTTCGAGAGGAAATGACCTACTCATTGTGATTAATGGCGGAGCAAAATGCCATTGCCGCTGAAGAAAGGAAGCTGAGATGCGAAGAACAGGCAAAACAAATACAAGAAGAGGTGGATGATAGGAACATGGAAAGGGGTACCACGAATATGACTCCCCTGAGTAAGGCATATTTTGTGAAATCCCATCCCTGGATTTCGTATTTTTATATTCTTATTAATAGTTTCGACGCGTTTGTATTTGTAGCGTATAATTTTTTTTTTGAAAAGTGAAAGGACGAAATTGCCCCTATTGTATTAAACGGGATTCTTCACGGACGTATTTGATCCTTTCATGATTTTTTGGATTTCTTTACATATTCGGATAGTACGTCCCGATACGGAAGCGTGGGTGTAAACAAAATGTAATTTGGAGTTATAACCGAAAAAGTTATAAACGAACGAAGGGAAGGCAAAATGTTCGTTTGACCATAAATCTGGAACGCTCCAGATTTATTGGAGCATTGATCTGGTGCCACGTGTAGGGCTAGGATGGAAAGATGAGGAGAGAAATGAGGGAAATGAGTGAGGGGAAGGGAGGTATA
The DNA here is from genome assembly GCA_028566515.2 of Pyracantha coccinea. NCBI lineage: Eukaryota > Viridiplantae > Streptophyta > Magnoliopsida > Rosales > Rosaceae > Pyracantha > Pyracantha coccinea. Next base: position 1,228,767 of record JAOTRO020000003.1, on the reverse strand, counting down.
ATTGGAAGGGGGAAATGAGAGAAAGGAGAGAGGGGAAAATAAAATAAGGGAACATGTTCATCATTTTGACTCGTTTTCCAACACATGACCTGGTTCCTCAACCTTGTTCCTCCACATATTCTGACTCCGACTATGGCATTTTTCCGATGATCCAAGGCTCGCCACCACCTGAAAAGCATTCCCCATCGTTCCTTCTTCCTTTCCCACCCCAAAATTGATGAAATTTGGCTCAGTTTCACAGTGGTGATCCGCCAAACATGAATCTAACTTCGTCAACCGCTGATAGGAGCATATTTATGCGACTTAGTGAGCTTGTTTTCTTGCATTTTCATAGTTAGTTATTACTTATTATAGTGT
>JAOTRO020000003.1:1207582-1223266 GCA_028566515.2 Pyracantha coccinea | reverse complement strand
GAATGCTCTAGAGAATGAGCACATTCTTTCACTTAGGTATTGTTATTATAAAAACTTTATAAACGGAACCATTTAATATTTTTATTTTCATTTCAAGATCATTTTTACAAAAAATCATTCGAATTGAAGATGTCAAAATAAATCAACTGTCTATTAGTCTAGGTACCAAGTAGCATATTCATGAGGAACCGTTGACTTATTTGATACATTTGAATGACTATATCTCCAATTTGAATAATTTCTTTTTGCAGAGCTAATCTTTAAATGAAGTTTAAAACAACAAACAGTTCAGATTATGAAATTTTTACGACAATAATATATTATTTGCGAGTGAAAAATGAGTTCATCCCATGGAATGCAAGTATTATCCAAATGTTAATCAATTTCCCCTCCAGCATACATCCAAGAGTCAATCATGGTTAAATACCTCCCACTAAATTTGCCAGAAAATAAAAGAAGGAGGATGGAATAGATCTCCATTTTTTCAACCAGAAAAAAAAAAGAAAGAAAAAAAGAACATTAATATTTTAGTACATATAACATTTTTAACAACGGTAAAGAAGAATAAGTAGTGAGTTGGCATGTGAATAGAGTTTTACTTATTTATTTAGTTTATTGCGTTTCAAGTTCAGATTTTCAACATTGAGTTTTGAGTATTTCTCTTTTCGATCGTCCTAGATTAGACCCACTTTTACTTTTTCATTTTAATCAAGGATTTGAGGGAAAATCTTATCTCAGACGTCCAATTCTTGGAAGCAAAATTACCCTTGTGCCAAAACAGAAACACAAAGAAAAAAAAAGGTGAAAACAATACAGAAAAATAGAAAAACATCTGCAAAATTTCGAAACCCAGGTAAGATTCATAGCACTTACTCTGGCAGTGACCCCAAAACCCAAAAAATAAAAAGAAAACAATAGTAAATTCTATTTGTTTTGCTGCTTTGGTCATCTGTCGAGAAAGAAGAGTAAAACGAAGCAAAAGCAGCGTGCCACGTTACGAAAACAACCTATAGAAGCGCGCTTCCTCCCCCACAGAAACAACACCCAACCCCCACAAACACAAAAAAAAATATATATAAAACCCACCATTTTTGTTCTCTCTCAACAATTTTTCTCTCTCTAAAATATTCACACAAACATAAAATTGGGATTTTAGAAGCTGCCCCAAAAACCCACAACCCAGTTGTTGTCTCAGTCGGTCTTCTTTTTTGACGAAAGGGTAGGGCTTCTTTTTTGTCCATGTAATTGTACCCCACACGTCTCTGTTGCTCTAATCTGTTGATATCTATAATTCTATATCTTGGTATTTTATTTGGTATTTTCTAGTTCTTTTTTTTCTTTCATATTTTAGGCCACGGGGACCTGCAACATCTATAAGCCCCCCTTTCACTCACTAGCCAAAGATTTGCCAGATTGAGAGAGGGATAGAAAAGATTGATTGTTGCTTTTACCCAAAAACCCATAAAACCCATCAACCCAATTCTTTTTTCTAACACAAAGGCTCAAACTTTCCCCAAAATTTCACCCAAAATCTCACCCAACCCAAATGGGAAAATGGTGATCTTCCTCCCCCTTCTTTAAAGGTAAGCTACATTACTCTCTCTCCCCTCTCTGTAAATTTGGCCATGTCCATCTCTATGTATGTCACATTTTTTTTTCTTTTGTTTTGCAGTCAACTTTTTTGCTGACTAATTATATGATTATATCTCACCCCTACCACAAACCTACTGCCCAAACCCTCTTGCTCTAACATTTTGACTCCACCTTTTTAACATGGTCGGGTAAATATAAAGGCATGAACTTGAACCATTTCTTGGGATTTTTTTAGCTGTTGTTTTCAAATGGGCATGTTTGTGTTATGTTTTTGGTACATAATTTATGTTATGTTTCTTTTTTTTTTTTTTATTGATCTGTACCCATCTGCATGTTCACGATCCGTACACGGGTTGTCCGTTGCGGATTTTTCTAGGGTTTTTCCATCAGCATGTTACCAATTGGTGGTAAAATCCGTGGCTTTTACCAAATTTAAGTTCTGGGTTTAGTGAATTAGGGTTTGTTCCTCAGAAAGGGGCCAATTTCACATGGTGAGCTTCTTGGTTGGTTGTCAATTATAGTGTGATGCAGCTTTTTTCTGGGCTGCTTTTTGCAGTTGGATTGTGGGTGTGATTATTTTTTTTTGTAGAAATTAAGGTATTTTAGATGCGTAGGGCATCATTGACTGTTTGGTTTTATGTCACATGGTTTCTCACTTGAGGAGCACCGTTGCATTGCCTTTTGGGTATATTATATGGATTACTATTTCTTTAGTACATTTTACTGTGTTTTGATGTGTATATTTGTAGAAGTAGAAGGGTTTATGTGTATTTAATGACAAAGATTTAGTTTTTTTTTTTACAACTTCATTTTATTGAGTAATTGGATATGTGAAAGTTGTTTTCTGTACCTCTAGAGTATGCTTCTGCTGCAAATACATATTTTTAAGACAACTGGTGCATTTTCGACGACCGATTCTGTTGCTTTTGTAGAATCATATATTTATTTGAACTAACGCATGATGTTGCAAAATTGTTATCCTAATTTCCTTCTTTGTGGGGTGAGGTGATACTGTGAATATTTTCTGTTCTTAGAAGAAGAATAATAAGTATGTTATTTTGCTCGATATAACAAGTAATTAGTATTATATTATTTTTCTATACATAACAAGTAATTTACTGTTCTTGTTTTTGTTTTCAAAATTGAGAAGACGGGATTTAGTTTCTGGAAATTGCTTGCTAGTTGAATTAAACAACTACTATATAAAAAATGAATGCATGTGGAATTAATGTTATTTTCCAAAGCGTATTTCTATTTCTATATTTTAAAATTCTGCAATGGTAGGGGGTATAATTATAGTTTTCATTTTTATAAACAATAACGGAGGAGGGGGAATTCAAAAACAGGACCTCAGGTGTAGGGCTAAATAGCTACAAGCCCCTTGCCCCCGGGTATTATCATAGTTTGGTATCTTTTTATCTATTTGCTATGATCATTGTTTTAAACATTTTTTCTTAGTGATATGAGTTTGTCAGCAATTTGCCTTAGTATCAAAATAAAATTATCTTTAGTTTATTGATTCAACATCCTTAGTCGTCTATACATGAAATCTTTTGCATGCATTGATATATCTAGAAGTTTATGTAGTTTATAAAATTATACCATGGAACCGCCGATATGGATTAAGTTAGTCAGTTGCCTGATAATATGGTTCAAACCGAGGGTGTCATTTTTTTGCTGTTCTAGCAGTCCTTTGTTATGAATAAATTGAAACGCAAATCTAAACTCCTCAAAGAAGGTGAAATACATATCATGGCATTTGCCATTTAATGGGAATAGGAACTTTTCTTTCTTCTGTCTTCCTGCATCATGTCTCTTCTTAATTTCTTGATTGATCCCATTGAAATGATTGACATGGTCTTTCAAGGCGCTGATATAAAACCTGTCATTATTCTATGCTGGTCTGACCAAATAAGGCCATTGTAGATTTGCCAAGATTGGCTTTAGGTTTTTCCTCCAGTCATTTTTGTAGAGACAAGCCTAAACACGTGTATGCACACATGTGCTCATTGTGGCTGTTGCAGCTTTTTATTTTCATCAGTTAATTAGAAGTATATATTGGATTTGTGTTTTCTCAATTTGGTACATCGTCAAATATACCCCTGACTCTTTTTGTCAACTGGACCTTTGTTTGAACAGAAAGGTGGGTAGGCAAATAATCAGTGATAGCATACGCATCATATGGCACCAGTGTTTTTAGTCTAGGATCATGGAAGTGCTCCCTTGTTCTACCGTTCGTGGTGGACTATCTGATTGCCCTCAACAGAGTTCATCAACCACTTCTGTCTATGACGGCAAATCCAACTACCTTGAACATGAAAAGAAAGTCCAAACGGCAGATGACATATTGCCAAATGTGGAAGGACCTCAATTAGGAAGACAAGGTGAAGTTCAAGAGGCAGTTGATGAATTGCATACTTCTGAAGGATGTCAAAATGGAGCTTCAGTTATTGATTGTCGTCAATTGGAGGGTCAAAAGTCATCTAGTGGCTCACAAGATTTTGATGATGATGACATAAATGCACAGAATTGCAGTGAACCCTGCGTAACCTCTGATAACAGTCATATGATTGTAGATAGCAGGGAAAGTGCATTGCCAAACAACAGTAGGGAAGGAGAGTCATCTCTGTCAGAGTCTGCATGGCTAGAAAGTGATGAATCTGTGGCACTGTGGGTCAAGGTAACTTTTGTTTCTTTCACGTTCAACATTACTTTGTTTTCATAACTTAAAACTTTTTGTCATGCAATTTCTTGGGCCTGATGCATATCAAGTTGGTTAGTCTCATTATCCTTACCCATAGGTTTGGCTGCTCAATTTTTCTTTGTTTTCCTCCTCAGTGTTCAGATATAACATTTTCCAGGATCACATTCTATCAATGCAAGCTTTTGGTTTAGATACTTCAATGTGGCAAAGCGGGAGTTCCTGAGTTCAAATCTTTATTATTGCAATTGGGCTTTCTAGAAATGGACAGAGGCCTAATTTCAGCTTTTGGGTCGGGATACTTTTAATTTCTTTTTATGTGATATAATACTTGCGAATAGAAATTGTGAGGATGTATAGATCCTGATATCCTTCCCCATTTTCCTTTGCTGACCGTAACCAAAACTATAAAGATTGAAACTGGTGGAATAAATTAACATTGCTGATTTTATTTTATTTTGGTACCTCTCTATTTTTCCAAGTATAGTGGAGAGGGAAGTGGCAGACAGGAATACGGTGTGCAAGAGCTGACTGCCCATTATCGACTTTGAGAGCAAAACCAACTCATGATAGGAAAAAATATTTTGTGATATTTTTTCCACACACAAGGAATTATTCTTGGGCAGACACACTACTTGTTCGCTCGATCAATGAATTTCCACACCCTATTGCATATAAAACGCACAAAGTTGGATTAAAAGTGGTTAAAGATTTGACCATAGCACGTCGGTTTATTATGCAAAAGTTAGCTGTTGGAATGCTGAATATTGTTGACCAATTTCATACTGAGGTATGCGATTTTAATTGAGATTCTCATGCTCTCTCCAAACTTTCGTTTTCCATAATTGGAGCAACCAACTTCTTGTGTCCTTGGTATCCTTTTCTGCTTTGATGTCATTCTCTTAGATATGTCAACTTGTGTAGGCTTTGATAGAGACTGCTCGTGATGTGGCTGTCTGGAAGGAATTTGCTATGGAGGCTTCTCGTTGCAGTGGCTATTCTGATCTTGGAAAGATGCTTCTGAAGCTGCAAAGTGTAAATTGCTACGTCTAGTGATACTTGAATTTTTAAAAATAGGCAGAAACTGTTTCTTTTGTCTTTTTTCTTTTTTTTATTTTTTTATTTTTAGTATGAGCTAAGGCATTGTCTGTCATGAAATTTAACTGCTTTTTTTTTCCCTTCAATGTTGACTATTGATGATGAAAAAAAGCCCAATTAATCTTCTAATAAGTAAATATCAGGTTCTTCTGACTTATTTTGTGTGTCACATTGTATTTCTTCTTGTAGTTGTCCTTAATCCATAACTGTTGGGAAGAAAATTATTAGCTTTAAAGTCGGTGTAGAAGGAGCCCTTTGAAAATTGATTTATCATATTTCTGCAGATCTTGTCATCATCACTTTTACAGTTTTACTTGCCACTGCCTCAAGCTCGGAACAGATTTATCTGTTATTCTATGTGCGCACTTGTGTTTGTATTTTCATGCGTGTGTTTTGCATAGACTGTAAAGTTTTCGTGTTCTTACCATGTTATATGTATATGATTAACCTATATTTTCAGACTAAACAAAAATTTAAATCTTTTTTTTTATTTTTTTTTATTTTTATTATTTTGAAATTTTGTTCTGCTCTGAAATAAATTACTTATTTATTTCATATTTTGGTTTTCTTCTGATTAGTTATTAAGAAATGGCATTTTATTTTCCTTTACAGATGATATCACAGACCTACCTAAATTCTGAATGGCTAGAACGTTCATATAACTTTTGGGTGCAGCAGTGTCAGAATGCGAGTAACGCTGCAACCATTGAAGTACTTAAGGAGGTATACGTTATAATTTTTGCTGCTCATTTATGTTCTATGTTCCCTGGTTGTACTGTGGTAGTACAATAGTACAAGATGTCATGCATTAGATAGCCGTAATTTCAAAGAATAGGTTGCAACCTTATATTGTTTCCTTCCATGTTGTGTTCGTATATATATTGCATGATTTTTCTTAGGAGTATTTTTACCATTAATTTGTTTCCATTTAACCAGTAAGGCTCCCGGTAATGGAGCTAAAGTGAGTTGCTTCTTTCCTCTTGTTTTAGTTTTTGACCATTCAATTAAAATTAATTTATGTGCAGTGCATGGTATATATGCTCGGCGGTTGTTTTCCACTTTTAATTGAGTGGTGGACTGTTTGTGTAAGAAAAGTTGCATAGCTGTTTGTAACTTTGTTTTTGGAATATGTTACCTTTCCATGGAATTTGGGTGTGCTCACTGTAAATGTTGTTATAGCTATTTATTTCATTGTGATAGGGCATGAGTGAAGACCACTCCAACTCACATCCGGTGCCTGTTACATTAGATGGATTTTGTTTTGAGATAATTTTTGAAGTTAAAGTCATTTGATCAAGCTTTTGGCTTTATGTTTCCCTTTCTGGTTCAGGAACTAGTTGACTCTATTCTCTGGAATGAAGTCCAGTCTCTCCAGAATGCACCTTTGCAGCCTACATTGGGTTCTGAGTGGAAAACATGGAAGCATGAAGTTATGAAATGGTTTTCAACCTCTCATCCCACATCGAATAGTGTAGACTTTCAACAGCAGACTAGTGATGGTCCCTTAACCCCAAATCTCCAAGTTGGCAGGAAAAGGCCAAAGCTCGAAGTTCGTCGTGCAGAGGCAAATGCTTCCCAGGTGGAATCTAGGGGATCAGATGAAGCTATAGCCATTGAAATTGACTCTGAATTCTTTAATAATCGAGACACTTCAAATGCTGCTACATTAGCATCAGAACCCTATAAAAAAGAAGATATGAAAGATATAGCTGCACCAACAGACACACCTGGGCGAGTTGCTGATAAATGGGATGGAGTATTAGTTGAAGCTGGTAATTCTAAGTTCATCCAAACCAAAGACATGGAAATGACACCAGTCAATGAAGTTGCTGCCATAAGATCCTCTGAGCCTGGAAGTAAAAATCGACAGTGCATTGCTTATATTGAAGCCAAGGGAAGGCAATGCGTGAGGTGGGCAAATGATGGTGATGTTTATTGTTGTGTACATTTGTCCTCTCGTTTCATGGGAAGCTCTACAAAAGCTGAAGGGTCTCACTCTAGTGATCAACCGCTGTGTGAAGGCACAACTGTCCTTGGAACTAGATGTAAGCATCGGTCTTTACAAGGCTCTTCATTTTGTAAGAAGCACAGACCAAAGAATGATATGAAGACCATCTCAAATTTTCCAGAGTATACACTTAAGAGAAAGTTTGAGGGGAACATTTCTAATTTAGAGACTACAAACTGCAGAGAGATGGTATTGGTCGGAGATGTTGAAAGTCCTCTACAGGTAGATCCTGTCTCAGTCGGGGCTAGTAATGCCTTCCGTGAAAGAGGGAGCTTATTTGAGAAGTCCGAGTCTCTTGCCAAAGCTTGTAATACAACAGGAGAGCAGTGCTGCATAGGATCTTGTTTCTGGGATGACAGCAACCCTTGCTTGGAAAGTCCAAAGAGGCATTCATTATATTGCGAAAAGCACCTCCCAAGCTGGCTCAAACGGGCTAGAAATGGTAAGAGTAGGATAATATCAAAAGAAGTTTTTGTAGATCTTTTGAAAGATTGTCACTCACAGGAGCAAAAGTTTAATTTACATCAAGCGTGTGAGCTCTTTTACAAGCTCTTTAAAAGTATATTATCTTTAAGAAACCCTGTTCCTAAGGATGTACAATTTCAGTGGGCCCTATCTGAAGCTTCTAATAATTTTGGAGTTGGAGAAGTATTCACAAAGTTGGTTTGCACTGAAAAGGAGAGACTTAGAAGGATTTGGGGCTTTAATGATGATGAAGATGCACATGTTGCTTCTTCTGCCATGGAAGAAAAAGCTCTGTTGCAATGGACTGGGGATGACAATGAACAAGCTATTAGGTGCAAAGTTTGCTTGCAGGAGTTTTCGGATGACCAAGCACTTGGAACTCACTGGATGGACAATCATAAAAAGGAAGCACAATGGCTGTTTAGAGGTTATGCATGTGCTATCTGCCTGGATTGTTTTACTAATAAGAAAGTCTTGGAAACTCATGTTCAGGAGAGACATTGTGTGCAATTTGTTGAACAATGCATGCTTTTCCAGTGTATTCCTTGTGGAAGCCACTTTGGGAATACAGACGAGTTATGGTTGCATGTGCTTGCAGTTCATCGTGATAATTTCAGGCTCTCAAAAGCTCCTCAGCCTGTCCTGGCTGCTGGTGATGTTTCTCCAAGGAAGTTTGAGTTATGCAATTCAGCTTCTGTGAAGAATAACACTGAGAATGTAAGTGGTCAACGAAAGTTTGTTTGCAGGTTTTGTGGGTTGAAGTTTGATTTACTTCCTGATCTTGGTCGTCACCATCAAGCTATTCACATGGGACCAAGTTTAGCCAGTTCTCTGCCTTCAAAGAAGGGGATACGTTATTATGCTTATAGATTAAAATCTGGGAGACTTAGTCGTCCTAGATTGAGAAAAAATTTGGCAGCAGCATCATATAGGATCAGGAATAGGGCAAATGCTACTATGAAGAAACGTATTCAAGCATCAAAGTCACTTGGTACCGGAGGAATAAATGTACAGCGTCATGCAACTGAGGCAGCAAGTCTGTCTAGATTAGGGGACTCACATTGTTCAGCAGTAGCAAGAATTCTGTTTTCTGAGATGCAGAAAACAAAATGTAGGCCGAGTAACCTAGACATTTTATCTGTTGCTCGCTCTGCTTGCTGCAAGATCAGTCTCAAAGCCATGCTGGAGGGACAATATGGAGTCCTGCCAGAAAGTTTGTATCTAAGGGCAGCCAAACTCTGCAGTGAGTATAATATTCGGGTAGATTGGCATCAAGATGGCTTTATTTGCCCTAAAGGATGCAAAGAATTCAAGGAATGCTTTGTGTCTCAGGTGATGCCTCTTCCAATTGGTACTGTGGGGCATAGATCTCCACCTTCATCAGATCCTCGTGACGATAAGTGGGAGGTGGATGAGAGCCACTATCTTATTGGTGCACATCACTTGAGCCAAAGATCCTTCCAGAAGGCTCTTGTCTTGTGTGATGATATAAGCTTTGGACAGGAATTGGTCCCGGTGGTTTGTGTAGCAGATGAAGACCAATTGGATTCTTATCCTTCCCTTGCAGGTGGTTCTAATGACCAAAATGCTGGTAATTCCTTGCCTTGGGAGAGCTTTACCTATATCATGAAGCCCTTGCTTCATCAATCCCCAGGACTCAATACAGAGGTTTACCTTTTTTACTTTTCAATCTTCGATCTAATATCTGTCAGTCACTGATTTTATCAGCATTGCATGTATGCCACATTTTTAAATATGCATCACTCTCACCTGGACCACCATAATTGTAGTAAGGGTGCAAATAAAAAGAAGACTTTGACCAAAACTTTGGATGCAATGAGCCAGTAATATGAAAAAGAACCGAAATGACGACATTTAGTTAGATGCCATCTGACCGGAATAACGATTTTCTTTAAGAAGACTAGATCTTGCATTGGTGCCATGTGAAGAAAATGGGGAGAATGAGATTTATTAATCATTACCCTCATTAGTACAGGAAACTAAAGACATAACCAAATAACTTAATTTTGAATACTAGACTACATCCCTAAACAAACCTGGAACCAAATATTCGAGCTGACTAGGATCCTAATTACAATATACTTTTGTTCTCTAATAGTATGCATTTACTATGACTTCATGATGAATAGATGGATTTGTCGCAGTATTTTCTATTTCCAATTTTTGTTGGCATTTAACATGTTTTTTGGTCTATTTCATTGCAGAGTTTGCAATTGGGGTGTGCATGCCCACGTTCTATATGCAGTCCTGAAAGGTGTGATCATGTTTACCTTTTTGATAATGACTATGATGATGCAAAAGACATCTACGGGAAATCCATGCGTGGCAGATTCCCATATGATGAGAGAGGTCGAATCATCTTGGAGGTAATGCTAATCAAAATCTACCACTAACCACCAGTCTCATCTCCTCTAATTTCAGTACATGTTTAAGTGTTGACCCCTGATCACATATGATGGTGGTATGCTCTCCATTGTTGGAAGTCTTAACTTCTTTTTCATTTTGCTTGATAGCCATTTATACCCTGGAAAGCATAAATATTGCCGTGTTGTTGATCTGTCGCAGACAAGCACATAAAAATGCATTACTTGGATTTGGTGGTTTTTATAAACATAGGATCTTTTCTATATCGAAGATTGTTTTTTCTGTCTTAACCGTTTGCTAGAGAGAAAAAGAGCCTGAGATAGTTCCCGCATAGATCATCGTATTCTCTCTCAATCTATATGCATGTATGCATAGATATATTCTGGATTTGAATGTGGCACAGGTTCTTGGAGGGTAGTGCCATTCCACTGCCCCCACAGAGTCTTTATTTTAAAAAGCAAGAAGGGATTCATATCATGCTCGACTTTCACAGAATTTTCATTCTCCTATTTTTAATTGGTGGGAACATAAGGTTGACTTATTGCTCTTTTGAAATCGTGCAGGAAGGGTACCTCGTTTATGAATGCAATCAGATGTGCAGCTGCAATAGATCTTGTCCTAATAGGGTTTTGCAGAATGGAGTAAGAGTGAAACTGGAAGTCTTCAAAACAGATAAAAAGGTGGTTTATTTTTCTTTCCTTATTTTTTCCTCCCTAAGCTAAAAAGGATAGGTAACTGAAAAGTTAAATGTCAGTTTTTGATGATTTTCAAGAGTTGTATTGACTTCGGTGCCCAATTGCAGGGATGGGGAGTCAGGGCAGGTGAAGCAATTCTCCGCGGCACGTTTGTTTGCGAGTACATTGGCGAGGTTTTAGATGAGCATGAAGCAAATGAGAGGCACGACAGGTGTCGGTTTAGTTCTGATAGATACACCTATTGTACTGCTCTACTTTTTAGTTTTCGTGCCATATTTTGAATGGTCCATTACGAATGATCAGGTATGGAAAAGATGGTTACGGCTACTTATATGAAGTTGATGCTCATGTTAATGATATGAGTAGATTGGTCGAAGGACAGGCCCATCATGTAATTGACTCAACCAATTATGGAAATGTTTCAAAATTCATCAATCATAGGTAATGAAAGACATTGCTGAATTATCTTTTATCCATATATTTTTATTTGTTTCTCGGGCAATGCCAGTGCCTTGTGATATACTTGACATATGCTATTCTTTTGTAGCTGCTCGCCTAATCTTGTGAATCACCAAGTTCTTGTGGAAAGCATGGATAGTTTGCGTGCACATATTGGTCTCTATGCGAATCAAGATGTAAGCACTCTCATTTCTTCTCGTAGAATGATTTTATTTGTGCATGACGCATTAGTAATTATCTCGGAAATTAAGATTGAGAGTGTTGTGATGGTTACATGGTCAGTTGCTAAGTTATCCTTGCTATTGGTCTACTCAACGGTCAATTGACGAAGGCATTTGATGTACAATTGATGACGGCTCTCTGCAGTGATATGCATTACTGTGCTTAAAGTGACTAATGTTATTCTTGATAATTCTACTGTCTGTGAGCAGATAGCGTTGGGGGAAGAAATAACATATGACTATCGATATAAACATCTTCCTGGAGAAGGACATCCATGCCATTGTGGAGCTTCCGTGTGCCGGGGGCGACTCTATTAAGCCTTGACTGAGAATAATCTCCTGCAATCTCAGCATACACTTGCTTGCGCTTCAATAATGAAAAGGCAGTTTGTGAAACGAGAATAATCTCCGCGTCTCCCAGTGGTGAGTTCTGAGTCATTGCCGTTTATGATCCTACCGTTGATAATAAAACGGATGTCGGATAAAATTGACTGAGTCGTAACAGTGACACAAGGGTTTATTCAGCTTTGGATCTGCTGCTAATTGCAATACCATGTACGATCTTTTCCGCAGGTAGATTTTACCAATGTTTGTTCTTTAGTAATTCGTTGAAGAATCGAGGATGACAAACTTCATCGTTTCCCTTTGTTTCAGTTTTCTTTTTCACTTTCGCTGATCCTGTAGCAGCTTTGGATTAGCTAAATGTGGATGGATTTTCTTTTTTTCTGGTGGAAGTACTTAGGTTTTGTAGTGATGGAAAGCTTAAACGGTCAATTCTTATGTATTTCCTATTTGTTGAAATTATTTTTTCTCAACGATCCCAGCTTCTTCGATTATGCTTTCTCCCAAAGTTTTTAGTTCTCTTACTGCAGTTTGCATACTGTATTGTTCTCATGCGGTAACATATAAGAATATGATTTGGCGTAAGAGCGAGAGATGCAAATTTGAGATGTAAAAACTACATTTACATTTCGCTTCTGTTAGCTAGCGCTGCTGTTATGATTGAAAGTTTTTGACTTGTTTAGGATTTTTTTCTTCCTAGCGCTTTTACTTTAAGTGCTATCATGTATACAAAAAAAATTTGTTAAAAATCCAAGTGCTTCCTGAAGACGCATATGTGCATGCGTTTTTCTTGACGGTTAGAAGCAATCCCAGACAGATCCTTAAACATCGATGCCAATGAAGTAGAAAATCATTTTAACTGTTTAATTAAGCATTCAGTTACATGTTTAAAATCTGCCACGGTTATCGCTTCTGCTACAGAAAACAGGCAACAACGATGGCATTGGCTGGCTTGTTCTTTTCCGGAACAGACAAAAAAACAGACAAAATCACCAACAAAGATTCCATGTAGTTTCATGCTTTAATGCATTATTTCTGTGTATGGTATCACATCTTCGTTTCAACCTTCTAGGACCACAAAGAAGACAAAGGGGAGTCCAAAGCTAAATCCCACCAAAACTGGTATTCCTGTTTAAATCACAAATCCACCAAACCAACCACCACGGGTGGTTTCCGGTTTCCCCAAAATAAAAAATATAAAAAATAAAAAATAAAAACCCCAAGATCAAGCAATTCGTCCCATAAGCTTTGAAGTCATGCTGAAGCCCTCTAATTAATAAAGATCTCAGCTCTTGGCCATGTAAGTTCAGATATTTTTTTCAGTAAATTCTACCATACACATGCCCGGTGCATTGGATGATTAAATTTGCATGATTGAATTTTGACAGTTTTAATCTAGCCATTCAAACGTCGATACATCTCATTCATAGAGTATCATAGAAAAGTGTTTTTTTTTTTTTTTTAATCACCAACACAAAGGAACTTAAGATACATTATGCTCTGTTTGTTAACCTTTCCATCGTCAGCAGCTGGACCTTTTCCCTCATTAGGTATTAGGTATTAGGTATAAGACTCTCATCTCACACAAATTAGCTTTACTTGTTAGCTGGTTAATTTACAGATGGACACTGATCAAATTCAAACCCACCACATGATTAGCCATATTCCATGGTGGGCTCAACTTACAGCAAGGCCATCTTCCATGGAATTTCTTTTGGTACCACCATTGATCATGAAAACGTGCTCTCACTTTCTTCCATTTTTGCATCATTTGTAAACTCCCCTGATCCTCACCAAGCAGAGAGCTTTGGGGTTGCACGGTTTTTTTTTCTTTTTTTTCTCTAGTATTGCATGCATGATATCTGTTTATACAACATATAAATGTATACACACACACACAGACACACACACATATGTACTACAATGCACAGTTGACACACACTCCATAGCTTTTTCTTTTTCATAATTCAAAAAACCTAAAAGAAATAAAAAGGGTCAAAATTAAGTCAAAAGATTTTCAATTTTTTGTTTAGATATTTTTGGGGGGTCCTTGTCAAAATTTTCTTATGTGAATATGTGCCACTTGATTGTGATTCTTATGATGATCTATATCCCACTCTTTTTATAAAGCAAACAGCAAAGAACAAAAGTAAACTAGGTACATTGTTATGGAACATAAAGAAGAAAAGGAAATTCCCATGGGGCACATTTGAATTATGGTCCTTCATTTCCCTAAACATGTACTAAAAATGGGCCACCATTAGTTTTGTTTTGATAAAAAATAAATTGGGTTTTATTTAAAATTTGCAAATCAATTCATCTATGCAAGATTGCAACAAGTTTGTAGCTCAATTGTTAAGAGTTTCATTTCATGTACTGGAGAAAAACTTACATACAACATGTTTATTCTCTAGCATGGTGTCTTGATTCAATAATGAAATGTTATATAGAGATAAACATTACATACACTTTAGTTAATCAAGACGCACAATGAGAGTGAGCCTATTTTATAAAGTCCTTTCTTTTGCACTAATGCCTTGAGTTATAATTTTATTTGTAATTTCGAAGTGGGGTATATGGTTTAAGAGTGGAGATGCACTTGAACAGTTACTGTAACTAATGACAGTTACTATGTGGTTAGGGCATTGGGTTGCCTATAGCCCAGAGTGTATTCTAGGGGTGGAGTTGCTCCCAAGTGGGACTCCTCCATGTACTCTCTGCTACATAACAGTTTAACATCAATTCTTACGTCAATATTATAAAACATTGTGCCAAAAATATGGAATGACAGAAAATTCATGAAGAGTCCCATTTTTGAGAGAATCTTCTTATTCATGAAGAGTTCCACTTTTAAAAGAATCTCATCGATATACTTTCATGAAGAGTCCCACTTTTGTTATTAGATTCTTAACATCGAAATCTTTATTATGGGTTATGACTTATGTGTTGGCAACTTGGAATATGGAATTGGTTTGAGAATCTGATTTTATAGGCAACCTATTTTATACTTCAAGCTATCGTATTATTATTGCACATGTATAAATAAACCTTGAGTTTGTATTGGAATTCTCTTTTCGGAATTAATTATATATTTGTTAAACTTGGCTTTCCGAGGTTTGTCATA
This sequence comes from Pyracantha coccinea, assembly GCA_028566515.2. Classification (NCBI taxonomy): domain Eukaryota; kingdom Viridiplantae; phylum Streptophyta; class Magnoliopsida; order Rosales; family Rosaceae; genus Pyracantha; species Pyracantha coccinea. Next base: position 1,208,175 of record JAOTRO020000003.1, on the reverse strand, counting down.
TGGGACGGTTCAATTTAGATCAACTTAAAGCCTCGCTATGGCAATCTCTTCTTATTTGATTTTATTTCTTTTTTATATGATGCATATTTCATTCTATATTTTCTTTAAAATCATTAAACTCTTTTTATATATTACAAACGATTTTTATACTAAAAAAATCATCTAAACTATAGTAATGAAGATGATTCAAATTTGAGTAAATGTGGAGCCATTTGTACGAATAAAAGAATACTTAAAATTAAACATAAAAACATAAGAAGTTGAAAATTTTCATTAAAATTGTTTGTTTGAAAAATTTTCAAAAAATAAATCGTAAATAGAATAGTAGTCAAACAAACTCAACCAAACTCAAATCATCAGTCACTGAATTTTCATTTTTTATGTAACATTTGGTAAACATGTGCTCTTTTCACCTTTAGTCAAAGATCAATTTGGCAGATACAAATTTCAAAGGACCTAGTGTCACGGGCCGCATGTTAGAGACAAGGAAATTGCCCAAGACATCATGTATCTAAGCCCATAAAGCCTTGTCTTCATGGAAGCTTCCGGAACATCCCGGAAAACTCAAGAACATGGCGGAGCGTTCAAGATAC
>JAOTRO020000003.1:1191027-1207482 GCA_028566515.2 Pyracantha coccinea | reverse complement strand
ATGAATAGTGTTTTTTGTTTGAGTGCAAAATTAATAATAATTAATGTCCATGTGAAAATGTAAACACACACACACACACACACACACATATATATATAAACCCTAGTAATGACAAGCTCTACAACTTTCGTAAAAGGGTCAACTCCGAAATTCAACACCATAATCCATAAACCCTAGATTTATATTTAACCGTCGACTGTCGATTACGTTTACGCTCTATTCTTCTCACCTGATTTTTTTTTTTTTTTGAGATTTTCTTTTTTGAAAACATTATTTTCTAGTGGATGCAGAAAGATGAATGGTTCGTGCAGAACTAGCAGCAAGCTGCTGCTCTTCATTTCTCCCCTTTACTCTTCTTCACTTCAAAAAGAAAGATGAACAATTCCCGATCGTTGATCTCACGTTTTGATGTTTACGGTTAACTGAAATATGAGTTGATGTTATATAGCTTCTGGAGATTGTATAAACTTCGAGCAATATTTCACTAATTGTAAAAATCTGAGCATGATATCTACGATCTGGACTGTTCATTTTTTGCATTCGCTAAATGATAACGACAATCAATGGTTAAATATAAATCTAGGTTTTATGAATTATGGTAACGAATTTCGGAGTTGACACCTTTATGAAAGTTGTAGAGCTTGTCCATACGTGCGTTTGTGTGTGTGTGTGTGTGTGTGTGTGTGTGTGTGTGTATTTTTTACATTTTAAAACTCTCCAAACCCTTGTGAACATTATTTTTAGGTGGAGTTGAACATGTGTAATAATTTATAATAACTAATTTACAAGTGCGAAAGTTATAGATAAATTATGCCAACACTCATGATCACATCCTCTATGCTTTGACAATAGTTACATTGTTGTTTGAATTTTTAGGGTTTATGTTATGTAGATACTAATTTAGTGGCAGCGTGGTACGTATATATTAATTTAGCGTGACATTTTTCATTAATTATTTATTGAAGTAAAACATATTTTCTTTAATGGGTAACGAGTGAGGTCATATTATCGGTTAATTTTAGCAAATCGAGTTCGGATAGAGTCATATTAACCATTCATTTTAACAGGTTTGACACAACAGGATCAGTTAATATATTGGGTATGTCACGAAATGACACAAACACGGTAAACATGACAAGATCGCCACCACACTCGTATTACTTCCTACAGTCTTTTTGACTTAGTATCGGAGGTCCTTTGGGTAACTTACACCGGTGTCAATCTAAATGCTTTTGTCTCTTTTCTTTGTGTGTAGGTTTTCGTCAATTCAATCTGCGACAGAAATTTGCTCCTACAGACGGGATTTTGATACTCTTTCGGTGAATTATTTATGGAAGGATGTGAATGAATATGTTAATTTTTAACTTCTTACAAGATCATGGAAGACGAATATGTTAATTTTTAACTTCTTACAAGATCGTCGATTATCCTTCATTAAATCATTCTCAAAATGCATAATAAAATAATCAACTTAGCTCTAGTCAAGTAGTATTTCAAATTTATTTGTTGAAAAAAATCTTAAGTTCGAATATATTACTCCTTATTGTTAACTAAAAAAAGAAAGTCAATGTAAAAGAAAGAAGTTATAAACTGCCCAGGCCGGTTAGTTACTTCATGCGTTAGCATCCCTTCATCATCACATGCGTTTTCTGTGAAAGGAAAATAGGATAGAAATGTTCATTAACTTCTCATATGGCAGATGTGCATGTTCCAAGAGTCAATCGTGGTTAAATGCCCCCAACAAATATTCTATTTTTTTTCCAAAATAAAAGAAGAAATGGAAGATTAGAGAAAATAACTGAAAACGCTTTTAAAAAAGATGTTTTTGGATAGTTAAAGCACTTGAAGTGCTTTCTACAAGAAGCACCGGTTATGTACTTTTTTCAAGAAACATTTTAATTTTTTTTTTTTAGAATTAACTAGCATGTTTACTAAGGATTGTTTCTAAAAATATATTTACAAAAAACATTTTTAGTTATTTTAAAAATACATCTAAACAAGCTTTACATCTTTTAAGTAAATAAAAAACCTTCAATAGTTTAGTGCAAAAAAGGTCAAATGGGAAGGAAGACCACAAATAAATAAATAAGAAAAGGACCTTTTACCAATAGTAAAGAAAAGTATGTGGTCTATCAGAAAAAAAAAAGAAAAAAAAAGAAGAAAAAAGTAAGGTTCAAAGCAATTACAGAATACAAGGAAAAAATAAGGTGAAGACTAAAATAGAAAAAGTTAGAGAAATAGAAAAAAAATCTGCAAAATTTCGAATCCAGATAAGATTCATAGCAATTACTCTGGCACTGCAGTGACCCCAAAAACCCAAAAAATAAAAATAAAATGGTAAAAATTCTATTTGTTTTGGTTCTGTTGAGAAAGAAGGGAGAGCAAAACGAAGAAAAATCAGGCAAGCGTTACGAAAACACCTATAGAAGCGCGCTTCCCCTGCCGAGTCTCCCCAATCTCTCTCCCCAAACACGAAAAAACCCACAATTTTTTTTCTCTCTCTAAAAATATAAACGCAAACAAAAAATTGGGATTTTAGAAGCAGTCCCAAAAACCCACAACCCAGTAATAGTCTCAGTCGGTCTCGGTCTTCTTTTATGATAAAAGGGTAGGGCTTCTTTTTTCTTCGTAATTGTACCCCACACGTCCCTGTTTCTCTAATCTCTTGATATCTATATCTTGGTATTTTCTATTTCTTTTTTTCTCTCCATATTTTAGGCCACGGGGACCTGCAACATCTATAGCCCCCTTTCACTCACTAGCCAAAGATTTGCCAGATTGAGAGAGAAATAGAAAAGATTGTGGATTTTACCCAAAAACCCATCAACCCAAATCAATTTTAACAAAAAGACTCAAAATTTCCCCAAATTTTCACCCAAAATCTCACCCAACCCAAGTGGGAAAATGGTGATCTTCCTCCATAACTTCCCCCTTCTTTAAAGGTGAGCTACATTACTCTCTCTCTCCTCTCGCTCTCTCCCCTCTGTAATTTTGGCCATGCCCATCTCTATGTATGTCACATTTTTTTTCTTCTGTTTTGCAGTCAATTTTTTTGCTGACTAATTATATGATTATATCTCACCCTACCACAAACCCAATACCCCAAACCCTCTGCCCTAAGGTTTTGATACCACCTTTTTAACATGGTAGGTAAATATAAGGGCACGAACTTGAACCATTTCTTGGGGTTTTTATGTGTTGTTTTCAAAGGGTATGTTTGTGTTATGTTTTTGCAACATAATTTATGTTTCCTTTTTTTGATCTGTAGCCACTTCTGCATGTTCACGATCCGTACATCGGGTTGTCCGTTGCTGATTTTTCTAGGGTTTTTCCATCACAATGTTACCAATTGGTGGGAAAGTCTCTGGCTTTTACCAATTTTAATTACTGGGTTTAGTGAATTAGGGTTTGTTCGCCAATTTCACATGGTGAGCTCTTTGGTTGTAAATTAAAGTGTGATGCAGCTTTTTTTCTAGGCGAGTCTTGCGGTTGGATTTTGGGGTATTTTTGTTGTTGAGAAATTAAGGTATTTTAGATGCGTAGGGCTTCATTAGCTGTTGGTTTTATGTCACATGGTTTCTCACTTGGGAGCACCATTACAATGCCTTTTGGTTATAATATATGGGTTGCCATTGTTTAGTACATTTTGCTGTGTGTATTTCTAGAAGTAGAAGGGTTTATGTGTATTTAATGATTTGATTTTTATTTTGACAACATCATTTCAGTAATAACAATTGGATATTTGAAAGTTGTTTCTGTATCTGTATAATATACTTCTGCTGCAGATATATATTTTAAGACAACTGGAGCTTTTTCGACGTCCAATTCCGTTGCTTTTGCAGAATCATATATTTATTTGAATAGCACATGAAGTTGCAAAATTGTTTTGCTAATTTCCTTCTTTGTGGGGTGAGGTGATCTCATGATTTTTTTTCTTTTCTTAAAAGAAGAATAGTAGTAAATGTGTTAGTGTGCACAAATATGACAGTTAATTGGTATTAGTTTCATTTTTCTATATATATCAAGTAGTTTACTTTTCTTGCTTTTGTTTTTTAAATTAAGAACAGGGTTTAGTTTCTGGAAATGGCTTTGCTAGTTGAATTAAACAACTTCTAAATAAAAAATGAATGCATGTGGAAGTGATGTTGTTTTCCAAAGCGTATTCTATTTCTATATTTTAGAACTTTGCAATGATAGGAGGTATAACCATAGTTTTCTTTTTTTATAAACAATAAGGGGGGAGGGAGGATTCAAAAACAGGACCTCGGGTGTTGGGTTAAATGCTCTTAACCACTTGAGCTACAAGCTCCTTGCGGGGGTATTATCATAGTTTGGTATTTTTGTTATCTAGTGGTTATGATCATTTGCATAATGGCAATCCTCAAATATAATCAATCTTTAATGTGCATTGTTTAAACATTTTTTCTTAGTAATATGAGTTTGTCAAGTAATTTGCCTTATAACAGAGCATGCGACTAGGTCTTCTATAGGTAATCCTTAATATCAAAATAAAATTATCTTCAGTTTATTGATTCAACGTCCTAGGTGTTCTATATATGGAATCTTTTGCATGCATTGATATATCAGGAAGTTTGTGTAGTTCTTTTTTAAATTATACCATTGAGCCGATATGGATTAAATTAATCAGATGCCTAATAATATGGTTCAAACCGAGGGTGCGGTTTGCTGTTCTAGCAGTCCTTTGTTATGAATAAGTTGCAATGTATTGCTTAGGTAATCTGCTCAAAGAAGGCGAATTTCATATCATTGCATTTGCCATTTAAATGGAATACAAAATATTCTTTCTTCTGCCTTCCTACCTCATGTCTCTCCTTAATTTCTTGATATTGACATGATTGACATGGTCATTCAATGGAATGCTGATATAAAACTATTCCTTATACCATTATTGTCAGACCAAGTAAGGCCGTTGTGGTTTCTCAAGATTGCCTTTAGGTTTTTCCTCCAATCATGTATATGTAGAGACAAGCCTAAACGCATGTATGCACACATATGCTCATTGTGGCTGATGCAGCTTTTTTTACTTTCACCAGTTCATTAGAAGTATATTTTGGATTTGTGTTTTCTCAATTTGGTACGTCGTCGAATATATTCCTCTGACCCTTTTTGTCAACTGGACCTTTGTTTGAACAGAAAGGTGGGTAGGCAAATAATCAGTGATAGCATACCCATCATATGGCACCAGTATATTTAGTTTAGGATCATGGAAGTTCTCCCTTGTTCTACCATTCGTGTTGGACAATCTGATTGCCCTCAACAGAGTTCAGCAACCACTTCTGTCCGTGACGGGGAATCCAATTGCCTTGAACATGGAAAGAAAGTGCAAGCTGCAGATGACTTATTGCCAAATGTGGAAGGGCCTCGTTTAGGAAGACAAGGTGACGTTCCAGAGGCAGTTGATGAATTGCAAACTTCTGAAGGATGTCAAAATGGAGCTTCAGTTCTTGATTGTCATCAATTGGAGGGTCAAAAGACATCCAGTGGTTCGCAAGATTTTGATGATGATGATATAAATGCACAGAATTACAGTGAACCCTGTGTGACCTCTGACAACAGTCATCTGATTGTAGACAGCAGCGAAAATGCATTGCCAAACAACAGTAGGGAAGGAGAATCATCTCTTTCAGAGTCCACATGGCTAGAAAGTGATGAATCTGTAGCACTGTGGGTAAAGGTGACTTTTGTTTCTTCAGTTTCGACATTACTTTGTTTTCATAACTTAAACCTTTTCTTATGTAATTTATTGTGTCTGATGCATATCAAGTTGGTTAGTCTCATTAGTTTTACCCATAGGCTTACAGGTTCTAGGATGTCCCCAACTGGCTGCTCATTTTTTCACTCTGTGTTCAAATATGTTCAAATATAACATTTTCCAGGATCACATCATGTCAATGTAAGCTTTTGGTTAGATACTTCATCGTGGCAAAGTGGGAGGTCCTGAGTTTAAATCTTTATTATTGCAATCTTCCAGTATTGGGATTTCTTGAAATGTAGACAGTCCTAATTTGAGCTTTTGTGTTGTTGTTGGAATATGTTAGATAATACTTGTGTATATAAATTAGAGGATGTATAGATCCTGATACCCTTCCCCATTTTCCTTTGCTGACCTTAACCAAAACTATAAAGAATGAAACCGGTCGAATAAATAACATTGCTGATTGCATTTTATTTTGGTACCTCTCTATTTTTCCAAGTATAGTGGAGAGGGAAGTGGCAGACAGGAATACGATGTGCACGAGCTGACTGCCCATTATCGACTTTGAGAGCAAAACCAACTCATGATAGGAAAAAATATTTTGTGATATTTTTTCCACACACAAGGAATTATTCTTGGGCAGACACACTACTTGTTCGCTCGATCAATGAATTTCCACACCCTATTGCATATAAAACGCACAAAGTTGGATTAAAAGTGGTTAAAGATTTGACCATAGCACGTCGGTTTATTATGCAAAAGTTAGCTGTTGGAATGCTGAATATTGTTGACCAATTTCATACTGAGGTATGTGCTTTTATGTGAGATTCTCATGCTCTCTCAAAACTTTCTTTTTCCCTAGACAGAGCAACCAATTTAATGTGTTTTTAGTATCCTCTTCTGGTTTCATGTCATTCTAAAGATATGTCAACTTGTGTAGGCTTTGATAGAGAATGCTCGTGATGTGGCCGTCTGGAAGGAGTTTGCTATGGAGGCTTCTCGTTGCGGTGGCTATTCTGATCTTGGAAAGATGCTTCTGAAGCTGCAAAGTGTAAACATCTTTATCTGTTGATACTGTGACTTTTAATAATAGGGGCAGAAACTGTTTCTTTTGTCTTTTCCAGTATGAGCTAAGGCATTGTCTTCATGTACTGTAATGGAATTTAACTGTTTGTTTAAGTGTTTTTTTTTACCTTAAACGTCAAATATTGATGGTGAAAGAAGACCAATTAATCCTCTAATAAGTATATATGAGGTTCTTTGGACTTCTTTTTTGTGTCAAATTGTATTTCTTCTTTTAGTTGTCCTTAATCCATAACTTTTGGGAAGAAAATCAATTAGATTTAGACTTGGTGTAGAAGCACCCCTTTGGAAATTGTTTTATCATGTTTCTGCAGATCTCATTGTCATTCATGTTTTATTTGTCACTACTTCAAGCTTGGAACAGATTTATCTATTGATTCTATGTGCACACTTGTGTTTATTTTTCATGCTTGTGTTTTGTATATACCGTAGGGTTTTCGTGTGCTTACCATGTGAGATGTATATGATTGAACTATGTTTTTCAGATTAACAAAAAATTTAGCTCTTTAAAAAAAAAAAATTGTTCTGCTCTGAAATAAATAAGGGCTTGTTTGGAAGTGCTTTTGATGAGAGTGCTTTTGGAATCAATCCTTAGTAAAAATGTAAGTGAATCTTGAAAAAGCACTTGAAGTGCATCCTGTGAGAAGCACCTAACTTGTGCTTCTCGCATGATACACTTCAAGTGCTTTTGGAACCCAAAAACACTTTCACCAAAATCGCTTTCAGTTAGTTTAAAGCACTTCCAAACAAGCCCTAATATATCTCATATTTTGTTTTTCTTCTGATTAGTTATTAAGAAATTCCATTTTATTTTCTTTTACAGATGATATCACAGACCTACCTAAATTCTGAATGGTTAGAACATTCATATAACTTTTGGGTTCAGCAGTGTCAGAATGCGAGTAATGCTGCAACCATTGAAGTACTGAAGGAGGTAAATTATAACTTTGCTGCTCATTTATGTTCTATGTTCACTGGTTGTGCTGTGGTATTAAAAGTTGTCATGCATCAGGTAGCTGTAGTTTCAGAGAATAGGTTGTCTATGAATTCAACCTTATACTGTTTCCTTCCATATTGTTCTGGTATATATACTGCATAATTTTTGCTAGGAGTGCTTTTACCGTTTAGTAATTTGTTTCTGTACAACCAGTAAGGTTCCCAGTAAATGGAGCTGAAGTGAGTTGCTTCTTTGCTCGTGATTTAGTTTTTAACCATTCAGTTAAAAAAATTTATGTGCAGTGCTTGGTATATATATGCTTGGCAGTTGATCACTTTTATTCGAAAGGTGGACTGTTTGTGCAAGAAAAATTGCATAGCCGTTTGTAACTTTGTATTGGAATATTGTTCCCACTCCATGGAGTTTGGGTGTGCTCACTGTAAATGGAGTTATTATGGCTAATTATTTCATCATGATACGCCTGAGCAAATATCATTCTGCTCGTGTAAATGGAGTTGGTATAGTTATTTATTTCATCATGATAGGCATGAGCAAAGACCATTCCAACTCACTTCCGGTGTCTGTTACATTGGATTTTGTTTCGAAATAATTTTTGCAGTTAAAAGTCATTTGGTCAAGCTTTTGGTTTTATGCTTTCCTTTCTGGTTCAGGAACTAGTTGACTCTATTCTCTGGAATGAAGTCCAGTCTCTCCAGAATGCACCATTGCAGCCTACACTGGGTTCTGAGTGGAAAACCTGGAAGCATGAAGTTATGAAATGGTTTTCAACGTCTCATCCCATATTGAATAGTGTAGACATTCAGAAGCAGAGTAGTGATGGTCCCTTGACTCCAAATCTCCAAGTTGGCAGGAAAAGGCCAAAGCTTGAAGTTCGTCGTGCGGAGGCAAATGCTTCCCAGGTGGAAACTAGGGGATCAGATGAATCTATAGCCATTGAAATTGACTCTGAATTCTTTAATAATCGAGACACTGCAAATGCTGCTACGTTAGCATCAGAGCCCTATAAAGAAGAAGATATGAAAGATTTAGCTGCACCAACAGACACACCCGGGCGAGTTGCTGATAAATGGGACGGAGTATTAGTTGAAGCTGGTAATTCTAAGCTCATCCAAACCAAAGATGTGGAAATGACACCAGTCAATGAAGTAGCTGCCATAAGAACTTCTGAGCCTGGAAGTAAAAATCGACAGTGCATTGCTTATATAGAAGCCAAGGGAAGGCAATGTGTGAGGTGGGCAAATGATGGTGATGTTTACTGTTGTGTGCATCTGTCCTCTCGCTTCATGGGAAGCTCTACAAAAGCTGAAGGGTCTCACTCTAGTGATCAACCACTGTGTGAAGGCACAACTGTCCTTGGAACTAAATGTAAGCATCGGTCTTTACAAGGCTCTTCATTTTGTAAGAAGCACAGACCAAAGAATGATATGAAAACTATCTCAAATTTTCCGGAGAATACACTTAAGAGAAAGTTTGAGGAGAACATTTCTAATTTAGAGACCACAAAATGCAGAGAGATGGTATTGGTCAGAGATGTTGAAAGTCCTCTACAGGTGGATCCTGTCTCATATGTGCCTGGTAATGCCTTCCGTGAAAGAGGGAGCTTATTTGAGAAGTCCGAGTCCCCTGCCAAAGCTTGTAATATCACAGGAGAGCAGCGCTGCATTGGCTTTTGTTTGCGAGATGACAGCAACCCTTGTCTGGAAAGTCCAAAGAGGCATTCATTATATTGTGAAAAGCACCTCCCAAGCTGGCTCAAACGTGCAAGAAATGGTAAGAGTAGGATAATATCAAAAGAAGTCTTTGTAGATCTTTTGAGGGATTGTCACTCAGAGGAGCAAAAGTTTAATTTGCATCAAGCATGTGAGCTCTTTTACAAGCTCTTTAAAAGTATCTTATCTTTAAGAAATCCTGTTCCTAAGGATGTACAGTTTCAGTGGGCCCTATCTGAAGCTTCTAAAAATCTTGGTGTTGGGGAAATATTCTCAAAGTTGGTTTGCAGTGAAAAGGAGAGACTCAGAAGGATTTGGGGCTTTAATGGTGAAGGTGAACATGTTTCGTCGTCTGCCATGGAAGAACAAGCTATGTTGCCATGGAATGTGGATGATAACCATGACAATGAACAAGTCATTAGGTGCAAAGTTTGCTCGCAGGAGTTTTCAGACGACCAAGAACTTGGAACTCACTGGATGGAAAATCATAAAAAGGAAGCACAATGGCTGTTTAGAGGTTATGCATGTGCCATCTGCCTGGATTCTTTTACTAATAAGAAAGTCTTGGAAACTCATGTTCAGGAGAGACACTGTGTGCAATTTGTCGAACAATGCATGCTTTTCCAGTGTATTCCTTGTGGAAGCCACTTTGGTAATACAGATGAGTTATGGTTGCATGTGCTTGCAGTTCATCCTGATAATTTCAGGCTCTCAAAAGCTCCTCAGCCTGTCCAGTCTATTGGTGATGATTCTCCAAGGAAGTTTGAGTTATACAATTCAGCTTCTGTGGAGAATAACACTGAGAATGTAAGTGGTCAACGAAAGTTTGTTTGCAGGTTTTGTGGGTTGAAGTTTGATTTGCTTCCTGATCTTGGTCGTCACCATCAAGCTGCTCACATGGGGCCAAGTTTAGCCAGTTCTCGGCCTTCAAAGAAGGGGATACGTTATTATTCTTATAAATTAAAATCTGGGAGACTTAGTCGTCCTAGATTGAGAAAAAGTTTGGCGGCAGCATCATATAGGATCAGGAATAGGGCAAATGTTACAATGAAGAAACGTATTCAAGCATCGAAGTCACTTGGCACAGGAGGAATAAATGTACAGCGTCTTGCAACTGAGGCAGCAAGTCTTTCTAGATTAGGGGACTCACATTGTTCAGCAGTAGCAAGGATTCTTTTTTCTGAGATGCAGAAAACAAAATGTAGGCCAAGTAACCTAGACATTTTATCTGTTGCTCACTCTGCTTGCTGCAGGGTCAGTCTCAAAGCCATGCTGGAGGGACAATATGGGGTCTTGCCAGAAAGTTTGTATCTGAGGGCAGCCAAGCTCTGCAGCGAGCATAATATTCGGGTAGATTGGCATCAAGATGGATTTATTTGCCCTAAAGGATGCAAGGAATTCAGGGAATGCTTTGTGTCTCCGGTGATGCCTTTTCCAATTGGTGCTATGGAGCATGGATCTCCACCTTCATCAGATCCTTGTGATGATAAATGGAATGTGGATGAGAGCCACTATCTTATTGATGCACATCACTTGAGCCAAAGATCCTTCCAGAAGGTTCTTTTCTTGTGTGATGATATAAGTTTTGGACAGGAATTGGTTCCAGTGGTTTGTGTTGCAGATGAAGACCAATTGGATTCTTATCCTGCCCTTGCAGGTGGTTCTAATACTGGTATTTCCTTGCCGTGGGAGAGCTTTACCTATATTATGAAGCCCTTGCTTCATCAATCCCCTGGACTCGATATAGAGGTATATATAATATGTGTGTATGTATGTGTATGTATATAATGGGAATTGTTATTAGCACTCCAAAAATCTCATTCTACACTCCAAACTTTCTATATTAGGAAAGAAAAATACACTTGTAAGGAGTGTAGAATGAGATTTTTGGAGTGTCAATAACACTTCCCTATATAATAATAATATATATATATATGTGTGTGTGTATTACTTTTCAATCTTTGTTCTTAATTTCTTTCAGTCACTGATTTTATATCAGTAATGCATGTATGCCACATGTTTAATATGAATCACTCTAGTAAATGTGCAAGTACATTTTGAAGATTTTTGACCAAAACTTTGGATACAACGAGCAGGTAAAACGAAAAAAAAAACATTTGGCGAACAATATGACAACATTTTCATTGAAGCTATCTGACTGAGAACGATTTTCTTTGAGAAGACAAGATCTTGCATGGTTACCATGTCAAGAAAATAGGGAGAATGAGATATATTAAATTATTAATCATGACCCTTATTACATGAAACTAAAAAATAACCAAATAACTTAATTTAGAATACTAGATTACATCCCTAAACAAACCTGGGGCCAAATGTTCTAGCCCGCTAGGATCCTAATTACAATATACTTTTGTTTTCTAATAGTATGCATTTACTATGACTTCAAGATGAACTGATAGATTCAACACATTATTGTTTTTGTAATTTTGTTCTCCAATTTTTGTTGAGATTTAACATGTATTTTTTGTCATTTTCATTGCAGAGTTTGCAACTGGGGTGTTCATGCACGCATTCTACATGCCGTCCTGAAACATGTGATCATGTTTACCTTTTTGATAATGACTATGATGATGCAAAAGACATCTACGGGAAATCCATGCGTTGCAGATTCCCATATGATGAGAGTGGTCGAATTATATTGGAGGTATGCCAATCAAAATCTACCACTAACCACCAGTCTCATCTCTGTAACTGCAGTACATGTTTTTTAAGTGTTGCCCTTGATCACATATGATGGTGGTATGTTCTCCATTGTTGGTAGTCTTTAACTTCTTTTTTGTTTTGCTTGATAACCATTTATACCCTGGAAAGCAGTAAATTTGCTGTGTTGTTGGTCGTGTTGCAGACAAGCACATAAAAAACAGGATTTTTCTATATCGAAGATTGTTTTTTTCTGTCTTAACCATTTGCTAGAGAGAAAAATTGCCTGAGATAGTTCCCACTTAGATCATTGTATTCTCTCTCTCAATCTATATACATGTATACGTTAGATATATTCTGGATTTGAACGTGGCACAGGTTCTTGGGAGGGTAGTGCCATTGACCTGTCCCCACAGAATCTTTATTTAAAAAAGCACAAAGAGATTCATACCATGCTTGATTTTCACATAATTTTCGTTCTCCAGTTTTTTTTTTGGTGGGAACATCAGGTTGATTTATTGCTCTTTCGAAATCGTGCAGGAAGGGTACCTCGTTTACGAATGCAATCAGATGTGCAGCTGCACTAGATCTTGTCCTAATAGGGTTTTGCAGAATGGAGTAAGAGTGAAATTGGAAGTCTTCAAAACGGAGAAAAAGGTAGCCTTTCTTTCCTTCTTTTTTGTCCCCCTGGAGATATAAAGAACAGATGAAGAGTTAAATTTCAGTTTTTGGTATTTTTCAAGAGTTGGATTGACTTCGGTACCCAATTGCAGGGATGGGGAGTCAGGGCAGGTGAAGTGATCCTCCGTGGCACATTTGTTTGTGAGTACATAGGCGAGGTTTTAGATGAGCATGAAGCAAATGAGAGGCGCAACAGGTTTCAGTTTTGTTCTGATAGATACAGCTATTGTTTTTACTCTACTTTAGTTTTTGTGCCATATTTGAATGGTACCTTATGAATTGCAGGTATGGAAAAGACAGTTACTTATATGAAATTGATGCTCATGTTAACGATATGAGTAGATTGGTTGAAGGACAGGCCCATCATGTAATTGACTCAACTAACTATGGAAATGTTTCAAGATTCATCAATCATAGGTAATGAAAGACGTCGCTGAATTTTTTATATATATTAATATATATATATATATCTATATATATTTTTTTTAATTTCTTAGGCAATTCGAGTGCCTTGTGATATACTTGACATATGCTATTCTTTTGTAGCTGCTCGCCCAATCTTGTGAATCACCAAGTTCTTGTGGAAAGCATGGATAGTCTGTGTGCACATGTTGGTCTCTATGCAAATCGCAATGTAAGCAGTCTCATTTCTTCTAGTAGAATGATTTTATTTGTGCATGATGCATTAGTAATTATCTCGGAAAATTAAGATTCCCAACTTACCCTGTTGTGATGGTTACATCGTCGGTTGCAAGTTATTCCTTACCATCGGCCAGTTGACGATGGCATTTGATGTACAATTGATGACTGCTCGTTACAACTGATATGCATTACAGTGCTTAACGTTATTCTTGATAATTCTACTGTATGTGAGCAGATAGCTTTGGGGGAAGAAATAACGTATGACTATCGGTATAAACGTCTTCCTGGAGAAGGACATCCATGCCATTGTGGAGCTTCCGCGTGCCGGGGGCGACTCTATTAAACCTTGAATGAACGCTGTGCTCCTGCAATCTCAGCATACACTTGCCCGCGCCTCAATAATGAAAGGGGAGATTGTGAAAAGCAAATTATCTCCGCATCACCCGGTGGTGAGTTCTCAAGTCATTGCCGTTTTTGATCCATCCGTTGATAATAAAACGGACCTCGGATGCAGCTGAAAATAAAATTGACGGAGTCGTAGCAGTGACACAAGGGTTTATTCAGCTTTCAATCTGCTCCAATACCGTGTGTGATCTTTTCCGCAGGTAGATTGTACCAATGTTTTTTCTTTAGTAGTTCGTTAAAGAATTGAGGATGACAAACTTCACCGTTTTCCTTTGTTTCAGTATTTTTGTTTACTTTCGTTGATCCCGTAGCCGCTTTGGATTAGCCAACTGTAGATGGTTTTTTTTTTCTTTTTTTTTCTTTTTCTGGTAGAACTTCTTAGGTTTTGTAGTGATGGAATGTTTAAATGGCCAATTCATATATATTTCCTATTTGTTGAAATTATGGTTTTTCTACTTTTGCTCCACGATCCCAGCTTCTTCGATTATACTCTCTGTGTTGTTAGTTCTTTTACTGCGGTTGCATAATGTATTGTCCTCATGCGACAACGCATAAGAATATGATTTGGTGTAAAGAGCGAGAGATGCAAATTTGAGATGTTAAAACTAAATTTCCTTCTCACTTTTGTTATCTATAGCTGCAGTTCTGATTGAAAGTTTTTGGCTTATTTGGGATTGCTTTTCAAAGAAGCATCTTTTTTCTTCAGCGCTTTTACTAGAAGTGCTAGTCTATACTGAAATTTTTGTTAAAAATTCTAGTGCTTCTTGAAAAAGCATAGGCCGCCTATATGTCATACGCGCTTAGTTCTTAGCCAAATGCAGTCAAATATGATTTGGCGGTTAAGAAAGCCTTTAAGAAGCAATCTCAAACAAATCCTTGAAACAGTGATGCCAATGACGTTAAAAAATTATTTGAACCGTATCTTATACATTTGGTTACATGTTAGAATTTGCCACGGTTATGGCTTCTGCTACAAAAAACAGGCAAAAATATGGCATTGACTACTTTCTTGTACAAACAAAAACCAGAAAAAATTACCAACAAAGATTCCATGTAGTTTCACGCTTTGATGCATTGTTTCTGTGTGTTTTATCACAACTTCATTTCACCTTTTTGGACCACAAAGAAGACAAAAGGAAGTCCAAAACTGCCATTCCTGTTTAAATCACAAATTGATAAACCAAATCATTTCATTAATATGCATTTAAAAAATCATTTCATTATTATTAACCTAAGTAATACAATAAGATAAAATTTGTTAATTGACGTGACATTTACACATTATTTATCATATACAGATAGTATACTACGGAACAACAATGTGGTCTCCCTAGCATTTTACTATCAAGTTTCCAAATAAAAAAACGACGGAAAATATGACGGAAATTCCTAATAATAAATACAATAAAAGAGGCAGATAAATGGGTCTTTACCATATTTAACATATGTTGGATGATAACTTTGTTGTGGGAGAACTTTTGCTGATGAAGATTTTGATGCTGCCAATTGCAAAAGCATGGAGATTATTACCAACCCACTTCCTACTTTTTCCCTAATAACTCTCTCACTTAAATCCAGAGACAAGAACCCAGAAGCACCTTTCAGAGAAGCACTTTCAGCTGTGACTTTGATGAACAAAAATATTCCAAGCCATAGTGCAGCCTCAGCAACTTGTTTGATTGCTTTGGATGAGACAGCCCAAATCACCAGATTAACAACACAAGCACCAAGGTAGAGGGGAAACCAAAAGTACCAATCTAAAGAAGTAAAAATTGAGAAAAATTAGGTTGGATTTTTACGAAAATTTCCATAAGAAAGGAGAGAAAAGATTAGAGCGTTACCAGGGTCATTTAGCTGCACAGATGCAGAATAAGCAAATAGTGATGCCATTAGAAGAGAGCACAAGGTGTATACCTTGGTGATTGCAGCCATTTACTTTTGCCTTATTTCAGATCTTCCAAGGAGGATAAGATGCAACTAGAATTGTATTTAAAAATTTTAGTCAACGCCTTCGAGGAATTCATATTTCCATATTTTATTATTTATAATAATTAAGTTCATACTCCCTCATTTGAATGTGTTACCAGTGATCAAAGCAAAAAATAAAATAAAAACTATTCACTATGCGGTTTTAACTTGGATGATACCAATTAAGTTTTCTTTATAAAGCTCTTATTTTAGCCTATTGCTTCATAGTGCACATGAAGAAAATAAGAGTTCTTAAATCGTTAGCTATTTCTTAAAGAAAAAAAATTACGTAGTTACGATTCATCCATGTGATCATTGATTATTGGTTGCTAAACTAGTTTTGGCAGATATTATTTACACGTCAAAATAACCATCCTGCACTCCTCAATATTATGATATTGCCAAGATCAAGCAATTCATCTTCTAAACTTTCAAGTCATGTTGGAGCCCTATAACTAATAACGATCTACCATACACACGCACCGGTGTATTGTGTACAGTTGAATTAACATATTTAAATTTGGGCAAAAGACTGTTTACTACTCTCATGTTTCGTGGTTTTCAACATTTAGTACATCAATTTTTTTTCGTCCCAGAGTCATACCTAAAGTGTAAATTTTGGGACAGTCTCA
>JAOTRO020000003.1:1176674-1190927 GCA_028566515.2 Pyracantha coccinea | reverse complement strand
TTAAAAGGGTACCCATTTGTAACTAGGAGTAATACTCATAACCATCAATTTAAATTTCACAAGTAAACGGTTATATGCGTAACCGTTTATTCATCTAACAATTACATATAACTGTAACCGTGAATTTTGCCCGCCCATGGGTATTTTGCCGACTCATGTACAATGGCTTGAAGTGATTTGCCACCGTGAAAGTAGGTCTGTTGAAGATCATTCGTCCAGACATGATCCTCCAGATAGTTGGTGATTCGGACGAGCTTTCGGAAATGTTCTTTGGATTTTCTTCTTCCTTAATTGTTGTCTCCGGGATCTCGATCAAGATGGTTGAAGGTTCGTCCCTTAGGAAATCTCCCTCCAAGCAGTGACCTAGGTTCTCCTTGGCCTGGAAAGAAGATGACAAGAAAATCGTCTTGTTGATCTCGATCGGGCCCTATATAAGACACTCAATGAACTGGAAGGTTTTTTCCTTGAGTCGGGTCTTTTTCTCCGCTTTAGTTTGATTTATATTCTTTGAACCACGTTTCATCATCTTTGTTGAAATAAAGTCAACAGCCTCCGAGCCTCGTCTGTTTCCAGTTCCACCTCGGGCTCAAACGTATAGTCAACCGGCTCGATGTCATCTTCCTTGTCTCCCACAGATGAAGATCCAGGTGAAATCCTTTTTATTGGAAGGTTGTACCTTGTAACTGATTCCTCAGTCAAATTCTATATATGCCTTTTCAGAATCCTTAGTTGTTATGAGCTCTTCACAAATCGCTTTTGTCTTCAATGATTTGCTCCGGACCTCTGTTTTCTAGGTTTTTTGCCGTAGGCTCTTCGCCCCGACTACCTTTGTTCGTTACCTTCGTTCATTCTAGTGCTTTAAAAAGCGGCTTAGGCGGCAGTAGGCGCTCGGCGGTGAGGTGCTTTCCCGATTGGGTACCAAACGGTGGACAAAAGTGGGGAGTTGTTAGGGACCTGCTTCGATGCTCTTAGGCAGTCCTAGTGTCACGGGCCGCATGTTAAAAACAAGGAAATCGCCCAAGACATCATATAGCTAAGCCCATAAAGCCTTGTCTTCATGGAAGCTTCCGGAACATCCCGGAAAAATCAAGAACATGGCGGAGCATTCAAGATAATCAAGGGCATTCCGGAACATTCCACACAAGTGTACATAATTAAGCCTCACCTAGAACAATCTAGATTAGGCAAGTTGTATCTAGAACTATACTAGATATTTTTGGATGTAAGTAGGGAATTCTAGAACCCTCCATTGAGGAGGTAACTTAGGCCTATAAATAGGTGGCAAGGCCATTTGGCCAAAGCATCCAAGAGTGGTAAGCAATTGTAAAGCTCTCTTAAGTTTCAATACAAAGCTTCCTTTCTCCCATACCTAAGTGATTTTAGCATTCTCCAAGCTATCTTAGCTTTCTTTGTGATTCGATCCGGGGAAGCGAGGCTTTGAAGGCTTACTTAGCTTGTTCATCGAAGTATTCAAGTCTAAGTGCCGTACGGGCGGAAGGCTTAAGGAGTCATCCCGTGACACTAGGATTCTCTTCCCCTCTCTTTTCATTCCCTTCCATCTCCTCCTCTCATATTCTCTTATTTTATCTTTTTTCTTACTATAAAAAATTAATATAATATATTGACGCAAATTAAACGTGACCGTTCAAATAAAAAAAGATAAAATGAACGAAAAAAAGAAAAAAAAGAATCTTACTCCATTTCAAAGATCCACTTACAGTCTTTGGATCAGTGTACACATCAACTCAACAAGAAAGCGATGCTCCTGACAAGAAATATATTCACATTAATAAGTTTTGTAATAAGAATATTATTTTATTTAACATAAGAGAAATTGTTATAGGCATTTCATAAATTCATAAAGCGTAGAAAATCTAGCAACGTTCCACTTCCAACAAGGCCAGCACAAGGGACAATGTTGAACAGAGAAAAACTTGCAGCCAAAAAAATAATGAACATAGAAAAAAGTAATAGAAAAATGATGGGAGACAAGCGTAAGGCATGCCCGTTTGGTTACTGAGAAAGTGTTTTCTAGATAGAGAGATAGAGAGAGAGAGAGAGAGAGAGAGAGCATCTGCATTTGCAGAGAGATAATCATCATCAAAAGTATAGCCTGTTGAAGTAGAAAAACACAACCCATTAACCATCATCAATCTCTGCAGGTTTCTACTTTTCTTCTTTTTCTTATTGTTTTTCTTTCTATTATATTTTTTTATTCCTTTTGGGTTGTGGGCTTTCTTAGCTTTAGTAATTAAAGGTTCTCCATTACTAATCATTCCTCCCTGCAACCATCTGTTCACTGGTTCCCTTGATGCTTGACACCGAGAGCTCCCATTCAATCACTTTAAAAATAAATATTCAAAGGGCTCTCAGATTAAACCAGTTCTTGGTGAGTTCTCTCTTTTGGGTTTCAAATTCTTTTCAAATTGGGGGAAAAAAATCCATCTTTATTCTATTTTGTTAATTGTTTGTGGGTTTTTGTGTTGGATTTGATCTGTGGTTTCTGTGCTTTTGAATTCGTTTAGTGCCTTCAAACTTTGTTCTTACCTTTCTGCTGTTTAATTCTTAAAAAGATTGCATCTTTTGTTTTTTTTCCAGAGAAATTGCTGGCTGGGTTGGTTCAGTTTTCACTGAAATGCAATTCTTGCTGTGGAGTAAGTGATTTCTCAGGTTAGGGTTCTTAGAATCAACCTCAAAATCTCACCTTTGTACCTTTCATGCTTGTGAGTTTACATTGTAATTAGACCCTTTTGAAGAGGAAGAGAGTTTTGGTTCCAAAACTTTGTATTGGGGATTTACAGCAATGTGCTAACTGTAATTGCTGCAAGTTCTTGTGAAATATGGCTGAAATTAGACTTAAGAGGGTAGAACAAGGCCAAGTCAAGATTAGAAATGTCCCAATTGCCGTGACGCCGGAAGGTTTTTGGTGCTGCCCTTCTCCTGTTGTGTTTCAAAAGACCCTAAAAGCTCACAATTCCATGCACAAGCCCAAGCCCTCATCACCACCACCACCACCACCCAAGGAAGCAGCTCACAGAAAACAAACCCCACTGAGTGAAAAAGAGCTAGCATTTATCCCTTCGAGATCAGCGAGTATTTCTGATGGTCTACGGGGTGTTGGTCCTGAGGCGCCGGATGCGCCGGTGGTTAGTGCATCTATGGTTCCGGAGAGAGTGCCCAGGCCCAAAGTTGAAATTTTGCCTAGGAAGGTAGCAATTGAGTTTGGTGAACCTGGAACTAGTGATATGAAGGTGGTTTTACTTGGAAAGCAGGGATTTTGCGTGAAGTTGAGCGTTCACAAGAGTGTTCTGGTTGAGCATAGCAACTTTTTTGCTGATAAACTTTCTGAACAACAGTCTGGTTCAACTTGTCTTAACATGGAAGATTGTGATGATGTTGAAATATATGTTGAAACCGTTGGATTGATGTATTGCAAAGACATGAGGCAACGGCTGATGAAACAAAGTGTCTCGCGTGTACTCCGCATTCTAAAGGTAATACGCTGAACTGTGTAATGCATGATTTATCTCATTTCTGTGGATTGTAAAATTGCTGTTTTTATTGTTGGTTATGCGTTAATGCCAAGATACAAAACCAATTACCTTAGTCTTTCTACTACCGCTGTTCATTATTATGATATATTTTGCGTTGGTTATACTTTTCATACTCTTATGTGTATTAGAGTAGTTCGGACATTACTTTTAGGAGCTCCAGCCGTCGGGTGGAATCACCAAATCCTTCCTGTTTCGGATATATACTTGTTACAAATTCTCGTGTCACTTAGAATATTAATTAACACGGAGCGTATATGACGGACATGGAGGTGATATAAGCTTTATTTCACTGTACTGTAGCTTATCATTTAATCATATTGTAGAAATCTTTCTCCCTTTTATTAAGAGAAATACTAACCACACTCTTTTTCTCCCCCTACACACCCGTGTGTATTCCTATCCGATGTTTCCATTTGATTTATTCAATTCGAGAGCCAGAAATGAAAAGGGGTGTGTAGGAGGAGAAGAAGGGTGTGCAGGGTATCATTTCCCTTTACTAATGCCTCCACATGTTGATTCTTTATATCATGATGCTCCTTTATCTGTTGTTTTGTTCTTCGTCCAATTGGATTTTGGCAGGTCATTTTGTTATTCTTTTTAAATGACTATCCTTCTGCTTAACAAATAGAATGAAAAAGAATAAGAGGAAAGCGAACAGAGATTCACTTATTAGGGTTAGAAAGCATGTTTATTGCACGAGAAATGTGTACATATGCACCTCGTACAAAGCTGTATATATTTGTTCAATGTTAAAAAACATGACCTTCTCTGAGAAAGTCGAGGGATATACGCTCATCAGGCTGCTTTTGTAGTTAACTTTAGTAATTTCTATCAGCACATAATTTTCCATGCACTAGAATTGTTTTTTAAACATGTTTAGACAGAATAAAAGTGCTTCATCCCTGCACAGTCGTGATTAGGTAGATTTTGTAAGTGGCCTTTGCAAACTGTTTGGTTATATTGAATCTAAAATATGGTTGGTGACTATCGTGTGATATTTTCTTAGCCTATGATTTTGGCATGTTCCATTTCAGCACCACCCTATATCCATTTTGAGATGCAGATTGATTGTTTTATCTGAATGGCCCTTCTTAATCATAGGTGATTAGCTAGAAAGTTTGGCTTCGTTAAGTTCATTGATAGGGATTAAATTGCTCCATGTTTTGGAGCGTTCATTAAGTTCATTTAGCCAATGGCCGCTGATACTAATAGGGTTTATTTTTGACATTAGATTTGATTGTTGTAACTCTTATAGTGCAAAGAAGTACAATCGTTTAGATTATCATATACCATCATTCAGTAGGTTTTGTATATCTCTCGTCAGCTTACCTGTATTTTCATTTTTCATCTTGCCTCCCTATATACCATCTATATGTCATAATTTAATCTGAAATACACCGAAACCTAACCTGAATCTTAATGGCACCTTCTTTCAGATTGCAGAACTACTTGGCTTCAACTCGTGCATGCAGTCATGTTTAGAGTACTTGGAAGCGGTCCCGTGGGTTGGGGATGAGGAGGAAGAAAAAGTTGTCTCGTCAGTCTTGCGACTCCAAAGTGAGGGTATTGGGGTCACTCCTGTACTGAAACGAGTCTCATCTGACGTTTCTAAACCCCAAAAGGACACACTTTCCCACATAATTGGACTTGTTCTTGCAAGCAATGAGGAGAGAGGCAGGCGTGAAATGAAATCCGTAGTGCTCAAGCTCCTTAAGGAGAACAACAGTGCCTCAAGCTCTCAAGGTTCAGCTAACGTCTGCAATGAAACACTGTATAACTCGTGCAGAAGCTGTTTGAACTTGCTGTTGTCCCTATTCAAGCACGCTGCAGAGCCAGAGTCTTCTGATAAACCTGTTGACAACAAAGAACCTGTGGTGAAGCAAATAGCTCTGGCAGCTGATAACCTCTCATGGTTGCTTGAGATTTTGGCTGACAAGCAAGCCGCAGACGAGTTTGCAGTAATGTGGGCTAGCCAGCAAGAATTGGCAGCCTTACATACGAAGCTGCCTATCATGTCTCGTTACCATGTTAGCTGTATCACAGCAAGGCTGTTTGTTGGCATTGGTAGAGGGGAGCTGCTGCCATCTAAGGATACCCGTCAGCTGTTGTTACAAACCTGGCTGCAGCCATTGATCGACGACTACAACTGGCTGCAACATGGGTGCCGGTCATTTGACAGGAAGGTTGTGGAAGAAGGAATTGGTAGGACAATCCTCACTCTGCCTCTAGAGGACCAGCAAAGTATTATGCTTTCTTGGTTGGGAAGTTTTCTCAAGGCTGGTGACAGCTGCCCGAATCTTCAGAGGGCGTTCGAAGTGTGGTGGAGGAGAACTTTCGTTAGACCATACGTGGAAGGACAAGGTAGTTCCGCCCAGTCAGATAGCTCATTGACCTCACAGTAGACGTAAAGACTACAGAAATACCGTAACCAGTGGGAGTAATGTTTGTATGTAAAATTAGTGGTGTGCTCCATAGTATGTGGAAGAACAGAAGAAGGCTTGGAATATTTCTCATTTTCTGAAGGCTAACATGACATATTTATGTGTGAAGTCAAAAGAGTGAAGTACTGGAGGACTTTTGAGAAATTCCTGGAAGTGAACTGCTTTATGTGATTTAAGAAACTGCTTTTGTATTGGTGATGTGATGTGGGTTGATTGTTTCATGTGGAAATTGTTGAAAGATAAGAGTTGGACTTGTGGCCTCGTGATCATGTATAATGTACCAAGTTGAATATTATCAAGGGCTTTAGATTATTTATAAATTTCAAGGTCGGTGATATTGAACCAATTGGTACATTGTATGATCAAACGGCTTATTCTACATTTCATTTTTAGAGGGAAGAATTATTTTTCGGAGATATGTCGAACGGTTGATATCTTCACTCTTGAAAACTGGTATAATAGTTTGAAACAAGGAACTATCGAGGGTTCTCTTCGTAAAATTTGTGAACAATATCAATTGATTCGTAAAATTCGTGAACAATATCAATTGATTCGTAAAATTCGGCCCATGAACTAAAGAATTCGTGAGCATTGGTTCCTTGAACTTTTCACAATGTAGAGCAATAGTTTTTTGAAATAACACCCTTAGACCAACTCCAACCCATGCCCTAAAACCTATAATTCCTTTTCTATTCCCTCCCAATCCATTCCAACCCAAGTTCTAATTTGGATCTAAAACCTAAAAAAAAGCCAGATTTAGGCCCGGATTTAGACCAAGATTAGTGGTGGACACCCCCCCAACCCACATGGCTGTATCTCCCACTTGTTTGCCAATAACATTGAGTCCAACGGCTCTTTTGGTTAATCAACGGCTCACATTCAAATGGGTTGTTGGTTATCCAACTGTTCATATTTAATTTAGTTAATATTTTTGTTTTATATTTATAAATTTATTGAATCCAACGACTGAGATCGAATATGATCAAATCTAAC
The DNA here is from genome assembly GCA_028566515.2 of Pyracantha coccinea. Taxonomy (NCBI): domain Eukaryota; kingdom Viridiplantae; phylum Streptophyta; class Magnoliopsida; order Rosales; family Rosaceae; genus Pyracantha; species Pyracantha coccinea. The sequence continues at coordinate 1,183,939 of JAOTRO020000003.1, read as the reverse complement.
GGTTAAAAAAAAGATCTAACGGCCCAAATTTAAATTCAACGGTTAAAATAATTATAAAAAAAATATTTAACTTAAAATTCATCCAAAAACTCTATAAATACCTATATATATACACACACACACACATCCACACAAAACTCACTTTTCTCCTTAAATTCTTCCAATTTTTCTTTCTACCATCTTCCAAAACCATTTGTTTGCTCATGTGTCTTGTGTTTATACATCTCTATCATGTATTTCATATTTTTTTTCATAGTGTTTCATGAGTTTCATGTGTCGGTTTAGTGATTTTTCAATTTTTATCAGAATTTAAATATTTTTTGGTTAAAATGTTCATAAAATTAATTTATGATGGTGTTTTGGCCCAAATAATATTTTGGGCCGAGCTTAGAGTTGTTCTTGGCCCATTAACATTCATATAGAATCTTGTCATAGGTTGTCCAGTCAAGGTCGGCCGAATCTTGTTGCTAGAAGGATTGGTTTAGATAAGGGTAAGGTAGTCGAACCATAGTGCAACAAGGAGACTTAAAGCTGAAGATGCTTAGAATTAAGGGATGAATCTGGTTCGTTAAGGAGCTTGGTTCAAAGTTCTATAGGGGTTAAGATTGGCTGAAACCTGATCATATTGGGTTGATGAGTTCTAATCCAAGTACATTTCTAGTGCGACTATGAGGGGGGTTCGCTGCTATAAATAGAGAAGGGAGTGCATGATTCAAAGCCTTCCAAATCAACACACAAATTACCCTGCACAAAGCTTCTCAACAATCCTAAGATTTTTTCCTCTCCATATTTCTTCTCGCCAGCACATCTTCAGTTTGGATAGACAGCACTGTGAAGGCAACTGGCGACATCTTCAGTTTGGATAGATAGCACTGGAGCCGTAGAATCAGCCAATCAATAAGCACCTTCAGTTTGGATAGACAACACTGCTTTGAGGTCGACTGGTTATTTATCTAAGTCTCAATCAACAAGGATTTCCGAGTCCCTTGGAGATCATCTCATCAGCCTTCTCGGCTAAGTGAAGTGTTACCAGGTTACTAGGCTCGGCACATTGAAAGCTGAGTTTTATGATTGGATATTCACAAGTACATTTTAGAGTTCAGTATTCCGATGACCGAACCACATTTATAATCAAGACATTTATCTTTTTCGAGTATTTGTGTCCATACAGTCTGGTACCAGTTCGACATACTTATACTCTCACGAATGTAATTACAGAGACTGAACCTAGCGCCGACGAGTTGTGAACTTCGAAGAAACTAGCAGCCTTGTCTTCAGGCTCTAGAACCTGAAGGCCGAGACGTATTCCTTCCTCGGCTGCAGTTGTAAGATCAAGAAGTCACCAGCGTGCCTAACGCCACATCAACATATTTCACTCCCCGACCAAACTTGGCCGACAAGTTGGCATGCCCCGCACACAATCGAATGACGTAGTTAACTTATTAATTGCTCGGCTTGCGTGCCATGTAGGCTTGGTAGTTTTTAGGGTCAACATTTTGGCACGCCCGATGGGATTCAATGCTAAAGCTACGAAGTTCATGACCATTGAAACATAGTCAGTAAAAAAGAAAACAGTCATGGGTAAGTTAACGATTAATCTTCCACCTATAGTCCAAAGCCCAGGACAAGATGGCTTGTCACAGGTACAAAATCCTCCTGCTGTCGTAACACCTGAAGCCACAAGTACAATATGCCGAGAAAATGAAGTTAATCTCAGCGGTCAGACTCGTGATGTAGAAATCCCTACCAAAATAACAAAAGGCGTTTTTGTTGAAAGACTAGTGAAGGATTGTGATGATGAAGGTGATGCGGCCTTCGATCCACCATCTAGGTCTTTCGTCCTCTGACGATTTGAAGAACAATCCCAGCAATTTGAGCAAATGTTTAGCCGAGAGGTAAAAAGCATACTTGAAGAGATGTGTGATAATAACGCTGTGCACAATAGATTGCTCAAAGTTCTGGTCAATAAAGTCCACGAAATTAGACCCGCCGATCGACCCAGGCCTCATCCTCTAAAGAATTATTTAAGTGCCAGCGATACAGGTTGAGACAGGATCTGCTCGACTCAAAATGATTGACTTAGAAAAAAATGGCGAACCAAGCAACAGATCGGTTAAACTCGACCGAGGAGCAGAAACAGCGCCTGTTGACATGGTCGAAGTCCAAAGAATGATTGATTCGACCCTACAAAATGGGCCGAAGTTCTCAAAATTCATTCACCCATATCCAGCCTTTGTAGAAAGGTTTGAATATCCTAAAGGATTCAAGATTCCAGACTTTAGCCTTTTCACTAGAGAATCATTTTTGTCCTCGTTAGAATACATGGCTCGATTCACTGCTCAATGTAGGGATGTTAACAGTGATTTTCATAAACTACTACTGTTTAATTTCTCATTAACCGGCTTAGCGTTCGCATGGTACATCAATCTCCTACCCAAATCCATTCAAAGCTGGGAGGAATTAGTCGAGAAATTTCATGAGCAATTCTATTGGCCAGGGATAAATATGTCAGTTTCTTCTTTGGCCAGGATGGCTCAATCCTCTGATGAGTCACCAATGGAATATCTTATAAGGTTTAAATCGGCCAGAAACTGGTGCCGAGTACCTCTCCCTGAAGTCGAGTTTGTTAGGCTTGCCCTGAATGGCCTGGAGTAGAGTACAAAAAGAAATTCTTGGGGGCAAACTTCCGAGATATGTACGAACTAGCTCAACATGTCGAGCAATATAATTATTTTCTCTAAGAAGAGAAAATCTCAAAGTCCTCAGCTCGAGGAACAATCTACAAAAACCTAACGATAAGTTATGCATCGGTCGAAGGCGAAGAATCCCAATACATTAGTATAGATGTGGATGAGATAGCAATTGACGAACCATATGTATACAAAGTGTTGGCTCACGCTAATTCCAAAGATGTCAAAACCCGCTCGGCCTTTGTGGAAGCCGCAGTCAAAACGTCAAAGGTCTACATTTTTGACATCACTAAGGCCGATGCCATCTTCGACCAGTTGTTACTTGCAAAAATCGTCAAGCTTTGGCCAGGGCATAATATTCCCAAGGCCGAAGATTTGAAAGGAAAGACGTATTGGAAATACCATAACTCAAACAAGCATATGACAAATAATTGTGTCGTATTTCGCGACGCTATCCAAAGCTGGATCGATAATGGCAAACTCAAGTTTCCCGAGAAACCTCCAATGGTGATTGGCGCCAATCTTTTCCCTTCAGAGACGGTAAGCATAATAGATGCTTATCTATCCAAGGACAAGAGAAAAGGAAAAGACGAATTCATCCTGATGTAATACGTCCCTAAGCAGAATTCTCGGCCACGATTGAAAGTTGATCTATCTTCGGACGAGCCACCCAAATACTTTTCAAACCCAGCTTATGCCAAGTTGATGTTAGACTCCAACACAGAGGAAACTGATGGGCTGATGGTTTTATGTTGTCGATGCAAATCAAACGTCAATATAAATGAGCCTAAGGAAAAGCCACTTCCGGCTGAAGCACCGCGGCTGGCGCATGTAGCTGTGATAACATCTCAAAAAGTGCTCAGTGCAGGCCAACGCTAGAAAGTTTTCGATAGGCTCGACCCTCAAACACAGAATAACAAGACGTATTCGGCCAGACGACAACTTGATTTCGATACGCCATTTTACAATGAAGATTATTATGCACGTAACTCTGGCAACTCAAGTTCACCCACAAGCCGGCGAACCTTCAAGCCACCTGAGTCACGCGACCAGCGTTGGTATAGTTACAACTCCCCTACTAGTGCATATTCCATGTTATCCAAATCACAAAAACGCCGCCGCCAGAGAATAGACTGTATGGCTCGCCAATAAGCAGCCCAGGCTAGCCTAACTACCAAATGGCAGTCGAAAGAAACAGTGGGTAATGAAGATGACTGACAACCTTCGATAACTAAACTGTTTCAAGGAAATAAGATAATCGTTAGCGATTTTGAAACGATAATTAAAGAATCTAAGAAGTGAATCAAACTTCTTCTTCGGCCTGGGGAGATGAAAACTCACCTCGAGCATTTCCAGAAGGAAGCCGAAAGTAAACTTTCTTCGCTACCTACACAAAAGCCATTGATTAAAATCAAATGGAATTGCCACCCTCCGTTTCTTAGCGAAGCTTTGGAATACATGCCAGAGTTTTACACGAAGTATTCGGCTAACGACTTGTACGACCTGCCAAAAATATGCCAATAGTCTCTAGATCTAGCATTAACATGCCTCGATGCCGAACAAATAATCCAAAAGTGGTCGGATCAGGGAATGAAGGCTAGGTTCCAACATATGCGCGAGGCCTGAGTCCTCGGATTTGAGGTAGAACCATATATTGATATTGATATGGCCGATCTTCATTTCTCTCTTGAGAGCCTCCAATATCTATGGTGCCATTTTGAAGTTTTCTCAGCCGCTTCTTTCTTCGGCCTTACTGCCGACGAAAAAGAGCGCATGGTGCATTTAAATGCTTACCTGGACACAAGAAATGCTTGTATCGCATATCAGGAGCGAACTCGCAAGGCTTTATAAGCACAAGACCAAGTCCCAATGCCGAGCGAGCCACTAGTCGAAATTCAAAACGAAATAGTTCCGACAGACATGCCGTATGAATGTATTTTCGCTGCAACTGAATATGGCCAAGCGAGTAATGCCCAAAAGCAAGACACCTTGCTTGAAAATCCAAAGGACGAAGATCACGACCTGATGGGCCCTTCGATCCTCAACAATATAGAAATCAGCCTGGTCCATGTCTTACCCGTAAAATTTCGATCGACCACATCCCAACCAAATTTTCTGGACAGTGACGTGATTACCGAGTAAGCCATGCAGGTCGATTTCGTGGTCACCGAAGCAACTGAGCAAATAAGCAAAGAAAATAAACTTAAAGCAGCTCTCGTCGAATTGTTTCCCTGTTGTTTATCCATTAATCTTCATCACTTGAAGTCGTTGTATGTCACAACCCATATTGAAGGATACCCGATTTCCAAACATCATGCTCGTTTCTATCATGAAAGCATTACATCGCTCTAAAGACGAACTCATTCCATCAGGAGTGACCATGAGCAGCTTTGTCGGCGACAAATCTCAGACTAAATGAGTGCTTCCTTTAGAGGAAAGTATCGCATGTCAAAATGACATGACCGTGTTTTTATAGTCGACTCAAAGACCGAGTATAATGCATTGCTTGGTCGTGACTGGATCCACCAAACTGGCTGTATCTCCTCGTCATTATATCAAGTCCTCATCTTCTAGGACTGCAAGTTGGCTGTAGTTTATCTGACCGATAATCAGCCGTTCGAAGCTAATATGATTCAAGCTCGCTATTACGATGACTATGTAAGCTACATCACCCTGCAAGGTTTCAACAAAGAAGGATGGTCGACTCAAATCTCAGTTCAGAAAGCCATCGAGGTTGGCGCCTAGACTGTTTAGTATGATTCAGTGAGACTTTGGTTAGTTAACCTAATTGATGATCCTGATGCCTGATACCAAGCAGGATAGACGTCAGGCCGTGGTTTCATCTATCATGGAACACTTATTGGGCCATTGGTATACTATTTCAAATCAACTGAATTCTGTCGTGAACTTAGTAGAGTTCCTCACTGAATGAGACAACGGTCTAGTCCTATCACTTGATAAAGTCCAAGCTGCTCCAGCCGAGCTTGAAGACAGTCGGCCCCAAGTTAAAGATCCATTAGAGGAAATAAACGTTGGAACGGTCGATTACCCTCGACCTTTATTTATTAGTTCTTTGTTGCCCCAACCTATGAAAGCCGAGCTTTGTAAATTGCTCAAAGAATTTAAAGATTATTTCGCTTGGAGTTACCATGAGATGCCTGGCCTGGATCAAACACTCGTCGAGGCACGAATTACACATCAAGGTTGTTTGTAAACCTTTCCGCCAACCCCCCACCTCGACGATTTTTTACCGAAATTCAACTCGGCATAAAAGATGAACTATTTCGACTTTTAAAAGCCAGTTTTATTCGGACAGTTTGATACGTCAACTGGTTGGCGAATATTGTCCCAATTTTAAAGAAAAAGTGGTGTTTTGCGTATGTGCATTGATTTTCATAATTTGAACTTGGCAAACCCTAAAGACGAGTACACAATGCCAATTTCAGACTTGTTAATCGACTATGTAGCAAACCATGCGATGTTGTCTTTCATGGACAACCATGCTAATTATAACCAGATTTTCATTGTTGAGGTCAATGTCCACAAAGTTGCTTTTCGTTGCCCTGGGGCACTCGAGACCTACGAATGGGTCGTCATGCCTTTTGGACTTAAGAACGTTGGTGCCATATATCAACATGCTATGAATACCATTTTTCATGACCTGATTGGCACAATCGTTAAGGTATATATCAATGATGTTGTGGTTAAATCGAAGCACCGATGAACACATTTAGATGATCTTCAACAAACTTTCCTTTGCATGCTCCAATATAATCTTAAAATAAACCCTGCCAAATGCACATTTGGTGTATCAACATGCAACTTCTTGGGTTTCCTTGCACATCATCATGGCATTGAGGTAGATGAGAATAAAGCTCGAGCAATCATTGATGCTCCACCCCCGACAACCAAGAGGCAATTACAATCCTTACTCGGCAAAATCAATTTCCTCTATCGTTTCATTTCTAACTCGGCGGGGAAAATGAAGGCTTTTTCCACGCTCTTGAAACTTAAGGATTCTAACAAATTTGAATGGTGCAAAGAACATCAGGACGCTTTCACGTAAATCAAGGTCTCCCTCACTACCCTACCTGTCCTCATGCCATCTCGACGCGGTAAACCTCTTAAGTTGTATATCTCAGCTGCCGAGGAATCCATTGGTTGTTTTCTTGCTCAAGACAACGACACTGGGCGGGAGTAGGCCATTCTTTATCTTAGCCAGAATCTTAACTCAACTGAGATAAATTATTCAACCATCGAGAGATTTTGTTTGGCTTTGTTCTTCACTGCGTCTAAACTCAGGCATTACATGCTCCCTTATGTTACTCAGGTCATCTTCCAGACAGATGTTATTCGCTATATACTCACTCGATTGATAGTAAAAGGCCGAACTGTGAAATGGACAATGGTGTTGTCCGAATTTAGTTTGCAATGCGTGCCCCCAAAAGCTGTCACACGACAGGGATTGGCCGATTTCTTAACTCAACATCCTTGTCCATACGGTTTTTGGGGCAATGACGTCAAAATTGGCATGGTGGAAACACGTGATAATTATTGGACGATGTATTTTGATGG
>JAOTRO020000003.1:1164976-1176574 GCA_028566515.2 Pyracantha coccinea | reverse complement strand
TAACAAATTGCTTGTTTTCTGTTTCAAGCCTCTCTCTCTTAAGCGTCTTACAGAGGGACTTAAGGGAACAAAGAAATTAGATGACAATGAAATATATAAGCTATTCACAAAAGTTTTCTGCGTTTATCCGCCAAAGGTAAATGTTGGTCTTCCTCTTGCAACAACACCATCTGCATGAGACTTTGAGCTTTCAGATTGCAGCTTGGTATTGCCTCCATCTGATTTTTTCTTGTTGTTCTTAAGGGATTTAAGAGGTGTCCAAAGTCCCTCAACCTTCAACTCATTTTTAGCCTTCTCGTTTGACGGTTTGTTATCTTTGTGAATGCAGGGGAGGTTTTCGAGATCGAGCTCTGGCGAGGTTTCGGATGGTGAATGCAGGGAATATGGAAAATGCAGAAATATTTTTTTATTATTATTAATATATTTTCTGTCGGTTTTAGCCTACAAGAATTCTTTTATTTATTCTTATAATAAATTCTCTGTCGGTTACATCCGACAGAAGTCCTATCGGTTTTATCCGACATAAATTCTCTTATTTATTTATTATAAATATATATCCTGTCGGTTTTATAGTATTTTTTGTCGGAAAATTCATTTCCTGACGTAGACAATTCTGTCGCTTATTATATCCGCCACTACATCCATTTTCTGTCGGATTTTGCTTAAAATCCAACAGTAATATACGTTTTTCATCGGTTTTTGGACCACCAGTTATAGATAATTTTGTAGTAGTGATGTGTCCAAATTTGATTTGGTGAAAGCAGGAATGGCTGCTGAATTTTCAGCAGCCAAGTATTGTTCTTCGTAGAATATATAGATGATGAACTTAAACCCAATATGTAATGGTAAGCTGATACCAAGGGAAAGTTAAAAGTTTGATGGTTCATGCAGTTTCATTTTATCACTACCTGCAAAATGCAACAGGCACTGGAGCCCCGAGTACTACAAATTGCAAGTCTCTTAGTTGGAAATTTATTGCATTACATGGAAAAGTCAATTCTATATGCATGCAAACCTGTGGATTGGAGAAAATTTTCATTATGACTAGAACACGAGTAGTACATTATTTGTTTTTATGTAAGTAGTGGAAATTTTTAATATTTAAGTTATTAACTTTTTAACACACATAACTGGTCAATAATGCTAAAGAGTAAAACTAGAGCAGGATTTCCGCACCTTTTTTTTTTTCCTTCCACGCACTTATTTTTATTTGTAGTTTTGCATTATCTAAATCAAAAGTGGGTCACGAGACATAAATAAACAAGAGTATACGAAAATCATTTCTCAAAAACATTTTTGTTACGGAACAATCAAATCAATCCAACTATTGAACCCAGAAACGAAAAACACTCATTTCAGCTTCCTTATCAATTACAGGGATCGATCTTAGGATATCATCGGGCTTTAAATGTTCAGAGAATTGTCTCATCTGATTCACCGAGGTGGTACAAGAAGAACCCCATTCGATTCCTTATCGTCTAGTTGTAACCAAATAAAAATGGCACTGCTGCACCACAACAATGGCTGTGGTCCAAATACAGTACTGCTGGATCAGGATTGAATGCTCTCCTGTGATTTTCGAATCCTGTGTTCCAGGCCACCATATCATTCAAATTTAAAACAAACCCATTCACACCATAATGTCTCTAGCAATCAAGTTATTTTGCTCTCCTATGGGCTGAGGGAGTTACACTAAATTTCGAGTTCATTCATATATTGAAGACATATCGTTAATTTTTCATCACCCAATCAAAATTTTCAGAAGTATTTTTTTTTTTATAATGTTCTCTTATCAAGCTTATATTTGAAATCGGACAATCTACCATTTTAACAACCAAAATCGAGAAAGAGAAAGAGCCACTAAGAAAAAGCTAGGTAAACAAGAAAGAGGGAGAGGTTAGAAAGAGGAAGATTGTGTCTAGCATCTGGTAATCTAAGTCTTGCATTTTTTGGTTGGCTCGATCATGTTAGCATGCGCTTTACTAATTATTCCTCCCATTCCTTTAGTCTTATTACTTGAATCATAAGTTGTTTATTACTTGAATCATAAGTTGTGGTCATGTCTCACTCCCAGTATAAGGATTGGTTTCATGTTTCTTCCCAAATTTTTCATTAGTTTCGGGCTCAATCAGACTAAACCAAATATTTTCAATAATCAACAAGATTAATGGTTTAGATTCACAGTATGACAACTTAACAACCAGACAAAAAAAAAATTTCTCTATTTTTGTAAGGGAAAATGATAATACACATATTTTCTCTTCTTATACATCTCTGCTTAATCACGTTCCTTGTTTTCCTTTGATTTAAAAGTAGATTTCAACCCAACTGCATTAGAATATTTTAGGGAGAACCCATTCATCTTTTGACTATCATTTAATGTTAAAAATTTACCAAAGTGAGTTTATGAGGTCAATCAATAGTTATGGTTCTCATCTGTCATGTTGTTTCATGCTTATTTTACCCTCTACAGTTTTTTTTGTCAACATCACTTTTATAATTTAATGTTATTTATGTGGAACAAATTAATATTTGGGTTTAAAAGTTATTAGATTGGAGTCTTATATATTGGTGATGTGGATGTGTTTCATACTGAATATGTAGGTAATGTATTTTGGTTTGATACCAAATGTAGGTAATGTAGATTTATAAGTTTTGTACCTATTTCGGAGGTGATGTAGATAGGATTTGCTTACCTATTTATAAGGTTTCGATTAACTATGCATGCTAACTGTCTATGTGTTGAGTGTTTTTGGGCTTTATATTTTGTTTTTTCAAGAGAAGTTTTATTGCACATGAACAATAGGGTTATGACTGACAAATTGTTTCTTATGGATTCAAGTCTTAATGGTGGCAATGATGAAAGCTTTAAAATTCGAATGTATAATTAGCTAGACTAAATAATGCAATAATAACTATGCATCATGGTGCAAATTTGATCTCCACCGATCTCCTCCCCGTAACATTTAACAATTTAACCCACTAACGCTATCGTTTGTAAAATAATAATAATAATAATAATAATAATAATAATAATGCATTTAATTAAGATTTTAAAATTATTATTTTTATTTATCTACAAGGGTATGAAATATAAATAATAAAACATTCAACCCTAGCTAACATACTCAATTCAATAGCCAACAAGGGTTGGCTCGGTTAGTAAGGTCCCAGCCTTGCGTGTCACCCCACCAAGGTCTAAGTTTCGCTGCCAGCAATTTTCGTTGGTGCGAAATCTGTAAATAAATCCATACTGATGGCAGCTGGCACAGTTAGGTGTCACTCGTAAGTCCTTCAAGATCGAGATTGTGGTTTGCCCTGGGGCTAGTGTTGAGAGTAACCAACCTCCCCCTAAATTTTTAGCAAACAAACAAAAATATTCAATTCAATAGACTTCAATTAGCAAAAGCAAGTGTGTACAATACAAAGACATTATGTGTTGAGATTGAATCCCACATTGATGAAAGGAGAGACTTTACATGTACTTATAAATAGTTGGGATACTTCTATATTGCCAATTGGTTTTATGGTCTCAAAACTTTCATAAGAGTAAGTTGTCCCACGTGTGAAGCCCAATGGCCACACGTATTCCATATATACCTAATTGTTTTGTCTACATGTTAGGCTTAAAAATTTGTTACACGTGATAGGTTGTGTGGAGGATGAATCTTACTTTCATGAAAGAAGGGATTGCCACATATGAGGGGATGTATTGAGAATAAATCTCACATTGATGAAAGGATGGACTTTGTATGTTCTACTCCTCATACTACCAATTGATTTTATGGTGTAAGCTCAATTTTGTTCAACATTTCGTTAGGAGAGAGACATGCACACAAAGGTAATAATGGACCCAATCCCAAATTAAACTTAATTACGTTTCCAATCTCTCTATTTCCTAATGGGGAGGTGCTCACATCCTAGTTTTTGGTCGGTGGCCAGTCAGATTTATACATCCAAAGGGGTTACCATTCTATAATAGACATAGATGGTTAGGTTTAGGTCCACCCATTGATGTCCTGCAAAATGCAGTATTGTAGCTGTACTCATATGGAAGCGCAAATGGGGCCTTTTAATTTATTGAAAAACGAAGAAAAAAATTTAAATGCCCTGCATACAACTTTCGTCTGTTTGTTGCTTCACATTGAATTTGTGATTAAATTGTGTGACCAAACAAGACAAAGAAACGATATTCTGAAATGTATGTATGTATGCAATTGCAAACCCTATTAATTAAAGATTGCTAGTATGGTTGAGTGTGGTAGGCCTTAAAAGCTTCTGTCTCTCTCTCTCTCTCTCTCTCTCTCTCCCCCTCTGTGCGCTGTCGGTCCAGGTGTGAGTCCAGGTGTGTTAATGAACAGTTTCACGGACTCACAGACGTGGAGGACCCCTACCAGAAAGCAACCTTTATAGCTTATAGTGCATGCATTCAAGCGAAGGTAAAAAAAACTTAAATTTGAATGAACGTTTGATCCAGAACATTCATCATATAACTTTTTCAGTCTAATTTATTAATTTTAAGATCCGATATCTATTGCGAAGTTTTAGATTTCAGCAACCCTCAGAGGATTCGTTCTGGTGTCTCATTCAGGTACCAGAATCACTGTTTGATTTTGACAATTGTCCATCTTATAGTGACTGTCAACAGTGATAGTGTTTCCAACCTAACAGTTCAATATGTGTGAAGTTTTATACAAAAGACCTCGATCAATGCAATTAGTAGTTGAACATTCAATATATATTATGTTTGATTTAAGGTGGAACTTTACATTCTTTAGCATACACTTCTTGAGGATAAATATATTAATATATAGCTCAACCACATGCGCCTACATGATTGTACTTAAACCATATCAAATGAGAGTGGAATTTATGGGAATTTGCTGTACACCGCCGATGTCTAACTATCAACTATTTACATACACGCATAACCAACTAACGTTAGCATTTCTATTCATAAGCATCTTTATTGAGACCTGAAATTCAGTACCAACAAATTTTAAAGCAAAACACTGAGCTGCTTAATGGAGTTTTTTTCCCCTCGTCATACCATACAATATAATGGTCACACCAAAGATTAATTGTAATTTAGTTCTTGTTGACTAGAATAGCAACATCACTGGATCGTTGCAGCACAACAACATAGGAAATCAAACTGTAGGTCGTATTGTTTTCAGTTTGTTATATATTGTTTCTGAAAGAAAAAGCAACACATTAGGTGAAGTGTACTTGTTGCTTTTGCAAATTCTTGTTTGGGATTCAAGGAAGCGTAGTTTTGGTGCTTGTTATCAGGTAAAAATAACAAAACCTACCAATCTATCACATCTACGAGCATTGTTGGAGACAAAATATATTGACAAGCTATTGCGATGTATAACAATGTTTCACTATATATCTGCCACTGAAGAACACAACTTGCTTAGCTTTAGGTTGTGGGGTTCAAAGAACTTTCTACTCTTCACGCACAGTACTTCTCAAACAACCAAAGCATCACTGTACACTCACTGTATTCAACATATCTTTGGTCCTTTGGATGAACATATTATATTTTGAGAATCGTTTGAACCAAACCAAACAGAATCCTTAATTTGCACTCCAAATATATATATACAACATTGATTTTCAATTTTGTAGTTGGAAATTTTTTCTTATTAGTTCAACACCATTTCGGCACCAATGCTACTAGTAGGCGCTTAATGATTACCAAAGTAAAAAACAGAAAAGGATTTCTTTGGTACCAGAAAAGATTATTTGACAATACATGATACATTGTCGATATTTGATCATTGTCTATTTATTTGACATTGTTCAGTTAATATAAACTACATATTGACAATGTACCGTACGATCGAATTAAAGTACTGGAACTTCATAGGGTAATAGAACTTCAAATGCCACACTGAAAACATGATTAGAAGCCCCTTGGCTAACCAATTGAGATCAAAGACATAGTAACGTCGATGTTGCATGTACAATTAAGCGACCCTTGAAATGACCATTGATGGAAAATAACACAACATCCATTTATAGCAATTTACTCCGAAATTTGAAGTTGAAAACCTCCCACCATAATGCAGCTCAATATATATATTGTAGAAAACTCAGTTTTCACTTCCATTTGCCAATCATAGTCTAATTCAACCTTCAATAGTATGTCTATCAATGCTTGAGAAGGGAAATTCAGACAAACGTACGCAATAAATTGTTTACCCCATCTGAAAGGGGAAATCAATCAAGGAAAGAGTCCTGAAACTTGGAGCCACACTAGACTCCACAGACAGTGCCACACCTAGTCAACGTGACAAAATATCGACATGCCTTCAATTTAACCTTACGTCTACGTGCAATTCCCACACCATGTGGTTCTATACCACTATTTCTAGTTTTGGCTAGGCATAACATTTACAAATCAATCATAAATATATTGTTTCTGGTGAATACTCAATCATGGAGGATGGGTTGTTCACGGAGAGAAGCAAGCAATAGATAATTTGAGAAAATAACTTTCACACATTCATTTTCTTCTTTTACACGCTCTTGCCAATTATTCTGCATTGATTTTTCCCTTGACTTATTCAATTCATAAGTAAAAAATAAACAAGAGTGTGCAGTTAGAAAATAAGAGTATGCAAAAACCACTTCCCTAGATTAATTAATAAACCCAACTCATGATGGGATCTCTCATCAATATTATTTAAAATAACAAATATGCATGATCACCATAATTCTCCCTTCATTAACCAATTTATATGATGGACATATAGTGCAAAGTAACTCTCCTTCCTCTTCTCAAAATACGATTTAATTTCATGATATTATTCTAGTAAATACCTCCTGTTGAGGTACAAGACCTAATTAAAGTTTTAAAAAGGAGAAATAGTAATTGCAAAAACCATCTACTATACAATTACAATAGACCCAACTAGTTACTTAATGCTACTTTTCTCACCATGTATCTTTCTTCATAGAATGGATGGAAGGTTATATATATAAAAGTAAACAAAAATATTGAAAAAAAAAGATAAAGAAACTAATTAACTGTTCTTTCTTTTCTTTTTACTACGTTCTATAGTCTATAGAAGTTTGATATACTAATCAATAAAAAGAAGTGGTTGATTGATTCCCTAACAGCCCCCGAAGTCTCTAATGGAGAAAGAAGAAGAAGTCTTGTCGGGCATATTGTTTCCACCACCACCACCAGCGTGACGGAGCCCTAGAGTGAGTGACACGTCACCAGCTGCCGTGGTGGTCCCGAAGCTTATAAGCGTAGTAGAAGAATCGATATTACTACTATTTTGATGATCATGATGAGCTGCAATATTTGCATTAGCCGGGGTGGTCCCGTAACTTCGACACGTGTCATCGGAAGCTGCGGCGGGGAAGCACTGGTACGCAGGAGGAGCCACCGCAGTAGAGGTGGTGGTGGCCATCATAGGGTGGTGGTGCTGCTGCTGATGCCTATTGATTGCTACGAGTGAAGGGTCGTTTTCAGAGGCATTGATATCGGATCTTTTGCTTGCTGGCGAATTTGTTGTTGTTGTTGTCGTTGTCGTTGTAGGCGTTGGAGTTTGTGCAGCGAGGCCTGCATTGTTGTTGCGTTCTCTCTCTAGATCTGCTGCTTCACCAGTAGCTCCTCCTACTCCTCCTTCTCCTACTTCTTCTTCATTGGCTTCTTGCTGGTACATCTCTTCCACCATGGGTTTCCACAATCGAACCCTAGCATTTATGAACCAATTTGAGACCTGCATTGAAAACCAAAACACTTTATTTTTAGGTCATGCATCAAAGTTATAAATAAAAATTAATCCATCTCTCAATTTCATAACAATCAAATCACGAGTCTACATTATGAGAAGAATTTATATAGAACGAGTTCACCACCAGCGTATCGTCTCGTTTCAATAAAACATAATAAGTTGCTCAATACATGCCATTGCCTTATTAAATTGAGAAGCCACGTGGTAATAAATCATTTTATGTAACTTGTTCTCACTACCACTGCTTGTTGATCACTATATATGATGCCAATATCTTGCTTAGAAACTTAGCAAGCATGTGAAATTACAACCCTAAGTGTGGTGGGCAATCTGGCAATAAAAATATTTATTTTGGCAGGATAAGAAAATAAAATTTACGTCTTTTCTCTCAATATAAAGTTGAGAGAAAAACTATATAACTATAAATTTTGACATGTTATAAAATTTTTGTAACCAATATCATATTTTGGGTTTTCATGCAAACAATGAAAACCACATTTTTTTTTTTGTCAAATAAACCAGATTGAAGTGAAGAAAAAAAAACATAATCAAAGCAAAAGATACTGCAACGTAACATTGCTAAAGTTTACGATGTTTAATGACCTAGCTAATGATGAAACAAGAGATGAAGTTACCATAGTTAGTTAAAGATTATGAATAGCTTTGATTTCCTATGACCAATTTAAGTGGGAACATTTATTTTGTCTTTTAACTTAAGGTTCTTAAATGATAAGATGTGGTAGGGAAGGTGTCATTTGGTATGAGTGTGAGAGAGAGAGAGAGAGAGCGCGCGAGAGAACCAAAGCTGCAAACTCTCATGTCTCATCTGTTATGTACTTGCATGGCACAGCCCTTTTTTGTCTGCTGGTGTGGGGTTGGTTTTCACTGTTATCAGAATTTATGTCAAGGAGTTAAAAGAATCCACGGTTAAAAGAAGAAAGAAAGAGGCAGAGAAAACACATTGTCTTTCTTCAATAGAGAAGCGTAGAAACCCAGATAAGTCAAATCCAATCCCATGTAAGTCCTTCTGAACCTACTGCTGGTCCCTTCCCTCCCATTCCGTCTTTCTACCTAGCTACCTATCATTTCTTTCTTCTTCGTTAGCACGATGGTCTATACGTTTGCATGTTTATATACAGGAGCCTTTTCTAAGCAGGGTTTCCGTTATAATGTAGCAGAAATGAAATGATATTTAAATATCATGTAGGGACAATGCATTTAACGTACAAGACCCTCATATACTGAAGAAAACAATGGACGAAAAAGTGAAATATATATGAGGTAATGTTTAGTGAATACATAGTTTGTATAAGAGCATTTCCAAAAGAAGTAGCAAAGTTAAATTTGATATGTCACGTAGGAAAAATGCATCTTCAACGTAGCTAGCACCCCAATTAGTAAATTGAAGAATTAGCAATTGACCTTGTAGCAACCCAATTTACAAGGTCAGTTCCTACTTCTTCAAGTTAGCAAATTGGGCACTGCAATACTTTATTTGAAAGTATTATTTGGAAAAAAACTTTGAAAATAATTTTTTTTTTGTCAAACGATATATTTTTGTTAAATTAGATGTTAGTCACCGACGAAATTTGAACCCACACCGTCATGTAAAGACTCAACACATTTTACTACAGTGGTAAATGGTTACTTGCAAGTTTGAAAATAAATTTGAGCTCCACTAAATAAGATAAAGTCAAGTTTTAAATATTTTAAAACGAAAGATGAAATTTGAAGAGTTAATTAAACAGACAAATTTTTAAAGTAACATAAAAGTGTTACATGGATTAACAAAGGAAACTTTTAGACATAATTTTTGTTAATTTCCTTTTGAGATGCTTTACTTACTGTTCAAGATGAAGCCAAAACTATAATAATTACCTGATTTCTGGATAGACCAGTCTGTCGAGCCAACAGATGCTTATCAGCATCGCTTGGATACCTGAGAAAGAGACCAGAAAAGAAAATAACATCAGAGTCCTTGTCTGAACAGTATAAAGAGTCTCACATCCTCCTCACACCCCTAACCCTAAGCCTACATGAGGTTAAAAAATATTTCTCCTTTCGCTCTCTGCATGGGCGTGAGAATCTAAGACAACAAGATATCCAGTCTCGATCCATCGCTACCTAGCTCAGCTCATCTGCGCCGTACCTGGACTGTACCACCACAACAACAAGACGTAACAGACTAGCTACCACGTACAATCTCCTCTCTTTTCTCTTTCTCTCTAGCCTTTTTATGCAAGACAATGTGTTTACTGAGAGAGAGAGAGATGATGAGTGAATTAATGCATTTCCTTTTCCCCAGCTTTTGGCTGACCACGCAACATCCCAAGGACACTGCGTATAATTACGACTCCCTTTTAACAGTAATCAGAATAGACTTGTACGTAGCTTGACTTAATTATTTAACTAATTAATAAAGTGCATGGCAACCCCGCTATGATAGTACGAATCATATATCAAAGACTTACGTTACTTGGACTAGTTTCGACCAAACAAAACATTACTTAAGACTAATATAAGTAATGTTTCAGTACTAGACTTGTGTTTTGAGCCAAAAATCAACCTGATCAACAGTCCAACAGCAGAATAAAAAGCCTATCATGCAAGAGAGCATTTTCATATATGATATCTCTAGTAACGATATCTCGACATAGAACTAACTATGTTGCTAAGGCACAATCTAATGCAGATGCGGCTCACATGGTGCATGCTTCTATATTAAAAAATGCATTAATGTAATCAGTTTTGTATGTTAAAATATTATTATTATCTTTTTTTTTTGGTAAAATAAAATATTATTATTATCTTTGACAGAGTGTTAACTTGATTGTGTGCATTAAAATAAGAGTCTCCTAAGTAATAGTTGACGGTCATTTTCACAATTATATACCATAATATGAAGTAAAGCTAAAAGAGTATGGTAAAAGGTAACGCACGGGTGCAGAAAATGCTCAAAAAGCCAGGCTCTCAAGATGTTGACTGAGCGTTCCGGCAGGCCTCGTTGGGGTCTCCAAGCTTCTTGTTCCATCATGCCCATTTGATGAAATGCTCTTTGCTGCCTTAGGCTTTGCTCTAGCAGCTTCAGCCTCGGGGTCTCTCCTTTTGTTATTCCTGAGGTCCCCGCACCATCTTTCTCTCCAATCAGCTCACAGCTGTGCTTCAACTGTGCCGTGATCGCGTCCTTTAGGCACCGAAAATGCCGTGACATGGCCTTTTGTGCTAGAGCTGTGTACGGCACCGCTGCTCCGAAACCCATCACCAGATCGAATGCATTTACCACCATCTGCATTTGTTCGCAGTAGTGATTGTACCTTCGATCCACCTGCAATCATGCACATGTAATCAATATTAACTATACATGTACGTATTCAATGCAAATGTCTGAATTAATAGCAAGTCACAATCTCTTGAGGCCTTAAATGTTCATATTTTTAAGAAGTTGGAGTGATTTGATGACTTGAAATAAATTTAGAAAACAACCAAATAAAAAACAGATAAATTAAAAAATGTAAAACGTGCGACATAATTTAAAGATTCATGTTCACGGTTAATTAATCTTCCTCCTCAACCAACAAAAAATTTTGACCAAAGAAGGCAACATGTTGATAACTAAGCAACCTTAGAAGCAGATAAGAAGTCTAAATCATGTTAGATTAGAGAAGAGAGTTACGAAGTGTAACAAAAGAAAACGAGAAGATGACTAAAACAAGAAAGATTGAGTACGAGATAATTAAAACATGAGATATGAGTGCAACGGTCAGATCAAATGAGAGAGAGAGAGAGAGAGAGAGAGAGAGAGAGAGAGAGAGAGAGAGAGAGAGAGAGGGTGTTCTTATTT